>CANTUR010000928.1:0-42051 GCA_947683625.1 Mallotus nudiflorus
ACATGCGCAAATGTGCACAAACTATGCAATCCGTTAAATCAATTTTGAACTATGCGTTTTTAAAGCTGCAACATGCATTTGGGATGTTAAATATTCAACTGGAACATTGGATAACATGTCTAAAACCATTTGGGCACAAATGTTCACGCCTTGCGTTCAAACATGCGCAAATGTGCACAAATTTTGCATTCGGTAAAATCAATATGAATTATGAGTTTTAAAAGCTGGAATAGGAATTTGGGAAGATAATTATTCAATTTGGGCATTGGATAAATTGTTTAGAACCATTTGTGCACGATGTCGCGTTTTGCGTTCAAACATGCGCATAAATGTGCACAAATTATGCAATCCGTTAAATCAATTTGAATTCGAAGTTTTTAACCCTGGAATACGAATTTGGGATGTTAAATATTCAACTGGAACATTGGATAACATGTCTTAAACCATTTGTGCACAAATTTGCACGAGTTCACGTTTTACGTTCAAACATGCGCAAAATGTGCACAAATTACGCACCCCGTTAAATCAATTCGAATCATGAGTTTTTAATGCTGTAGTATGCATTTGGGATGTTAATTATTCAACTGGAACATTGGATATCAGGTTTCAAACATTTGTGCACAAATGTTCACGTTTTGCGTTCAAACGTGTGCATATGTGCACAAATTTTGCATTCGGTAAAATCAATATGAATTATGAGTTTTAACGGCTGGAATAGGAATTTAGGATGATAAATATTCAATTTGAGCACTGGATAACATGTTTAGAACTATTTGTGCACAAATTTGCACGAGTTCACGTTTGCGTTCAAACATGCGCAAATGTGCACAAACTATGCAATCCGTTAAATCAATTTGAATTCGAAGTTTTTAACCCTGGAATACGAATTTGGGATGTTAAATATTCAACTGGAACATTGGATAACATGTCTAAAACCATTTGTGCACAAATTTGCACGAGTTCACGTTTTGCGTTCAAACATTCGCAAAATGTGCACAAATTACGCACCCCGTTAAATCAATTCGAATCATGACTTTTTAATGCTGTAGTATGCATTTGGGATGTTAATTATTCAATTGGAACATTGGATATCAGGTTTCAAACATTTGTGCACAAATGTTTACGTTTGCGTTCAAACGTGTGCATATGTGCACAAATTTTGCATTCCGTAAAATCAATATGAATTATGAGTTTTAATGGCTGGAATAGGAATTTGGGATGATAAATATTCAATTTGAGCACTGGATAACATGTTTAGAACTATTTGTGCACAAATTTGCACGAGTTCACGTTTTGCGTTCAAACATTCGCAAATGTGCACAAACTATGCAATCCGTTAAATCAATTTGAATTCGAAGTTTTTAACGCTGGAATATGAACTTGGGATGTTAAATATTCAATTGGAACATTGGATAACATGGTTAAAACCATTTGTCCGTAAATTTGCACGAGTTCACGTTTTGCGTTCAAACATGCGCAGATGCACACAAATGATGGACTCCGTTTAAATCAATTTTGAACTATGCATTTTTAAAGCTGCAACATGCATTTGGGATGTTAAATATTCAATTGGAAACATTGGATACAAGTTTCAAACATTTGGGCACAAATTTTCATGAGTTCACGTCATGCGTTCAAACATGCGCAAATGTGCACAGATTTTGCATTCGGTAAAATCAATATGAATTATGAGTTATAAAAGCTGGAATAGGAATTTGGGAAGATAAATATTCAATTTGGGCATTGGATAAATTGTTTAGAACCAATTGTGCGCGAGTTCGCGTTTTGCGTTCAAACATGCGCATAAATGTGCACAAATTATGCAATCCGTTAAATCAATTTGAATTCGAAGTTTTTAACCCTGGAATACGAATTTGGGATGTTAAATATTCAACTGGAACATTGGATAACATGTCTTAAACCATTTGTGCACAAATTTGCACGAGTTCACGTTTTGCGTTCAAACATGCGCAAAATGTGCACAAATTACGCACCCCGTTAAATCAATTCGAATCATGAGTTTTTAATGCTGTAGTATGCATTTGGGATGTTAATTATTCAATTGGAACATTGGATATCAGGTTTCAAACATTTGTGCACAAATGTTCACGTTTTGCGTTCAAACGTGTGCATATGTGCACAAATTTTGCATTCGGTAAAATGAATATGAATTATGAGTTTTAACGGCTGGAATAGGAATTTGGGATGATAAATATTCAATTTGAGCACTGGATAATATGTTTAGAACTATTTGTGCACAAATTTGCACGAGTTCACGTTTTGCGTTCAAACATGCGCAAATGTGCACAAACTATGCAATCCGTTAAATCAATTTTGAACTATGCGTTTTTAAAGCTGCAACATGCATTTGGGATGTTAAATATTCAACTGGAACATTGGATAACATGTCTAAAACCATTTGGGCACAAATGTTCACGCCTTGCGTTCAAACATGCGCAAATGTGCACAAATTTTGCATTCGGTAAAATCAATATGAATTATGAGTTTTAAAAGCTGGAATAGGAATTTGGGAAGATAAATATTCAATTTGGGCATTGGATAAATTGTTTAGAACCATTTGTGCACGATGTCGCGTTTTGCGTTCAAACATGCGCATAAATGTGCACAAATTATGCAATCCGTTAAATCAATTTGAATTCGAAGTTTTTAACCCTGGAATACGAATTTGGGGATGTTAAATATTCAACTGGAACATTGGATAACATGTCTTAAACCATTTGTGCACAAATTTGCACGAGTTCACGTTTTACGTTCAAACATGCGCAAAATGTGCACAAATTACGCACCCCGTTAAATCAATTCGAATCATGAGTTTTTAATGCTGTAGTATGCATTTGGGATGTTAATTATTCAACTGGAACATTGGATATCAGGTTTCAAACATTTGTGCACAAATGTTCACGTTTTGCGTTCAAACGGTGTGCATATGTGCACAAATTTTGCATTCGGTAAAATCAATATGAATTATGAGTTTTAACGGCTGGAATAGGAATTTAGGATGATAAATATTCAATTTGAGCACTGGATAACATGTTTAGAACTATTTGTGCACAAATTTGCACGAGTTCACGTTTTGCGTTCAAACATGCGCAAATGTGCACAAACTATGCAATCCGTTAAATCAATTTGAATTCGAAGTTTTTAACCCTGGAATACGAATTTGGGATGTTAAATATTCAACTGGAACATTGGATAACATGTCTAAAACCATTTGTGCACAAATTTGCACGAGTTCACGTTTTGCGTTCAAACATTCGCAAAATGTGCACAAATTACGCACCCCGTTAAATCAATTCGAATCATGACTTTTTAATGCTGTAGTATGCATTTGGGATGTTAATTATTCAATTGGAACATTGGATATCAGGTTTCAAACATTTGTGCACAAATGTTTACGTTTTGCGTTCAAACGTGTGCATATGTGCACAAATTTTGCATTCCGTAAAATCAATATGAATTATGAGTTTTAATGGCTGGAATAGGAATTTGGGATGATAAATATTCAATTTGAGCACTGGATAACATGTTTAGAACTATTTGTGCACAAATTTGCACGAGTTCACGTTTTGCGTTCAAACATTCGCAAATGTGCACAAACTATGCAATCCGTTAAATCAATTTGAATTCGAAGTTTTTAACGCTGGAATATGAACTTGGGATGTTAAATATTCAATTGGAACATTGGATAACATGGTTAAAACCATTTGTCCGTAAATTTGCACGAGTTCACGTTTTGCGTTCAAACATGCGCAGATGCACACAAATGATGGACTCGTTAAATCAATTTTGAACTATGCATTTTTAAAGCTGCAACATGCATTTGGGATGTTAAATATTCAATTGGAAACATTGGATACAAGTTTCAAACATTTGGGCACAAATTTTCATGAGTTCACGTCATGCGTTCAAACATGCGCAATGTGCACAGATTTTGCATTCGGTAAAATCAATATGAATTATGAGTTATAAAAGCTGGAATAGGAATTTGGGAAGATAAATATTCAATTTGGGCATTGGATAAATTGTTTAGAACCATTTGTGCGCGAGTTCGCGTTTTGCGTTCAAACATGCGCATAAATGTGCACAAATTATGCAATCCGTTAAATCAATTTGAATTCGAAGTTTTTAACCCTGGAATAAGAATTTGGGATGTTAAATATTCAACTGGAACATTGGATAACATGTCTTAAACCATTTGTGCACAAATTTGCACGAGTTCACGTTTTGCGTTCAAACATGCGCAAAATGTGCAAAAATTACGCACCCCGTTAAATCAATTCGAATCATGAGTTTTTAATGCTGTAGTATGCATTTGGGATGTTAATTATTCAATTGGAACATTGGATATCAGGTTTCAAACATTTGTGCACAAATGTTCACGTTTTGCGTTCAAACGTGTGCATATGTGCACAAATTTGCATTCGGTAAAATGAATATGATTATGAGTTTTAACAGCTGGAATAGGAATTTGGGATGATAAATATTCAATTTGAGCACTGGATAACATGTTTAGAACTATTTGTGCACAAATTTGCACGAGTTCACGTTTTGCGTTTCAAACATGCGCAAATGTGCACAAACTATGCAATCCGTTAAATCAATTTGAATTCGAAGTTTTTAACCCTGGAATACGAATTTGGGATGTTAAATATTCAACTGGAACATTGGATAACATGTCTTAAACCATTTGTGCACAAATTTGCACGAGTTCACGTTTTGCGTTCAAACATGCGCAAAATGTGCACAAATTACGCACCCCGTTAAATCAATTCGAATCATGAGTTTTTAATGCTGTAGTATGCATTTGGGATGTTAATTATTCAATTAGAACATTGGATATCAGGTTTCAAACATTTGTGCACAAATGTTCACGTTTTGCGTTCAAACGTGTGCATATGTGCACAAATTTTGCATTCGGTAAAATCAATATGAATTATGAGTTTAACGGCTGGAATAGGAATTTGGGATGATAAATATTCAATTTGAGCACTGGATAACATGTTTAGAACTATTTGTGCACAAATTTGCACGAGTTCACGTTTTGCGTTCAAACATGCGCAAATGTGCACAAACTATGCAATCCGTTTAAATCAATTTTGAACTATGCATTTTTAAAGCTGCAACATGCATTTGGGATGTTAAATATTCAATTGGAAACATTGGATACAAGTTTCAAACATTTGGGCACAAATTTTCACGAGTTCACGTCTTGCGTTCAAACATGCGCAAATGTGCACAGATTTTGCATTCGGTAAAATCAATATGAATTATGAGTTTTAAAAGCTGGAATAGGAATTTGGGAAGATAAATATTCAATTTGGGCATTGGATAAATTGTTTAGAACCATTTGTGAGCGAGTTCGCGTTTTGCGTTCAAACATGCGCATAAATGTGCACAAATTATGCAATCCGTTAAATCAATTTGAATTCGAAGTTTTTAACCCTGGAATACGAATTTGGGATGTTAAATATTCAACTGGAACATTGGATAACATGTCTAAAACCATTTGTGCACAAATTTGCACGAGTTCACGTTTTACGTTCAAACATGCGCAAAATGTGCACAAATTACGCACCCCGTTAAATCAATTCGAATCATGAGTTTTTAATGCTGTAGTATGCATTTGGGATGTTATTATTCAACTGGAACATTGGATATCAGGTTTCAAATGTCACGTTTTGCATTCAAACGTGTGCATATGTGCACAAATTTTGCAATTCGGTAAAATCAATATGAATTATTAGTTTTAACGGCTGGAATAGGAATTTGGGATGATAAATATTCAATTTGAGCACTGGATAACATGTTTAGAACTATTTGTGCACAAATTTGCACGAGTTCACGTTTTGCGTTCAAACATGCGCAAATGTGCACAAACTATGCAATCCGTTAAATCAATTTGAATTCGAAGTTTTTAACCCTGGAATAACGAATTTGGGATGTTAAAATATTCAACTGGAACATTGGATAACATGTCTTAAACCATTTGTGCACAAATTTGCACGAGTTCACGTTTGCGTTCAAACATGCGCAAAATGTGCACAAATTACGCACCCCCGTTAAATCAATTCGAATCATGAGTTTTTAATGCTGTATTATGCATTTGGATGTTAATTATTCAATTGGAACATTGGATATCAGGTTTCAAACATTTGTGTACAAATGTTCACGTTTGCGTTCAAACGTGTGCATATGTGCACAAATTTTGCATTCCGTAAAATCAATATGAATTATGAGTTTTAACGGCTGGAATAGGAATTTGGGATGATAAATATTCAATTTGAGCACTGGATAACATGTTTAGAACTATTTGTGCACAAATTTGCACGAGTTCACGTTTTGCGTTCAAACATGCGCAAATGTGCACAAACTATGCAATCCGTTAAATCAATTTTGAACTATGCGTTTTTAAAGCTGCAACATGCATTTGGGATGTTAAATATTCAATTGGAAACATTGGATACAAGTTTCAAACATTTGGGCACAAATTTTCACGAGTTCACGTCTTGCGTTCAAACATGCGCAAATGTGCACAGATTTTGCATTCGGTAAAATCAATATGAATTATGAGTTTTAAAAGCTGGAATAGGAATTTGGAAGATAAATATTCAATTTGGGCATTGGATAAATTGTTTAGAACTATTTGTGCCGCGAGTTCGCGTTTTGCGTTCAAACATTGCGCATAAATGTGCACAAATTATGCAATCCGTTAAATCAATTTGAATTCGAAGTTTTTAACCCTGGAATACGAATTTGGGATGTTAAATATTCAACTGGAACATTGGATAACATGTCTAAAACCATTTGTGCACAAATTTGCACGAGTTCACGTTTTACGTTCAAACATGCGCAAAATGTGCACAAATTACGCACACCCGTTAAATCAATTCGAATCATGAGTTTTTAATGCTGTAGTATGCATTTGGGATTTTAATTATTCAACTGGAACATTGGATATCAGGTTTCAAACATTTGTGCACAAATGTTCACGTTTTGCGTTCAAATTTGTGCATATGTGCACAAATTTTGCATTCGGTAAAATCAATATGAATTATGAGTTTTAACAGCTGGAATAGGAATTTGGGATGATAAATATTCAATTTGAGCACTGGATAACATGTTTAGAACTATTTGTGCACAAATTTGCACGAGTTCACGTTTTGCGTTCAAAACATGCGCAAATGTGCACAAACTATGCAATCCGTTAAATCAATTTGAATTCGAAGTTTTTAACCCTGGAATACGAATTTGGGATGTTAAATACTCAACTGGAACATTGGATAACATGTCTTAAACCATTTGTGCACAAATTTGCACGAGTTCACGTTTTGCGTTCAAACTTGCGCAAAAATGTGCACAAATTACGCACCCCCGTTAAATCAATTCGAATCATGAGTTTTTAATGCTGTAGTATGCATTTGGGATGTTAATTATTCAATTGGAACATTGGATATCAGGTTTCAAACATTTGTGCACAAATGTTCACCGTTTTGCGTTCAAACGTGTGCATATGTGCACAAATTTTGCATTCGGTAAAATGAATATGAATTATGAGTTTTAACAGCTGGAATAGGAATTTGGGATGATAAATATTCAATTTGAGCACTGGATAACATGTTTAGAACTATTTGTGCACAAATTTGGCACGAGTTCACGTTTTGCGTTCAAACATGCGCAAATGTGCACAAACTATGCAATCCGTTAAATCAATTTTGAAATATGCATTTTTTAAAGCTGCAACATGCATTTGGGATGTTAAATATTCCATTGGAAACATTGGATACAAGTTTCAAACATTTGGGCACAAATTTTCACGAGTTCACGTCTTGCATTCAAACATGCGCAAATGTGCACAGATTTTGCATTCGGTAAAATCAATATGAATTATGAGTTTTAAAAGCTGGAATAGGAATTTGGGAAGATAAATATTCAATTTGGGCATTGGATAAATTGGTTAGAACCATTTGTGCGCGAGTTCGCGTTTTGCGTTCAAACATGCGCATAAATGTGCACAAATTATGCAATCCGTTAAATCAATTTGAATTCGAAGTTTTTAACCCTGGAATAACGAATTTGGGATGTTAAATATTCAACTGGAACATTGGATAACATGTCTAAAACCATTTGTGCACAAATTTGCACGAGTTCACGTTTTACGTTCAAAACATGCGCAAAATGTGCACAAATTACGCACCCCGTTAAATCAATTCAAATCATGAGTTTTTAATGCTGTAGTATGCATTTGGGATGTTAATTATTCAACTGGAACATTGGATATCAGGTTTCAAACATTTGTGCACAAATGTTCACGTTTTGCGTTCAAATGTGTGCATATGTGCACAAATTTTGCATTCGGTAAAATCAATATGAATTATGAGTTTTAACGGCTGGAATAGGAATTTGGGATGATAAATATTCAATTTGAGCACTGGATAACATGTTTAGAACTATTTGTGCACAAATTTGCACGAGTTCACGTTTTGCGTTCAAACATGCGCAAATGTGCACAAACTATGCAATCCGTTAAATCAATTTGAATTCGAAGTTTTTAACCCTGGAATACGAATTTGGGGATGTTAAATATTCAACTGGAACATTGGATAATCATGTCTTTAAACCATTTGTGCACAAATTTGCACGAGTTCACGTTTTGCGTTCAAACATGCGCAAAATGTGCACAAATTACGCACCCCCGTTAAATCAATTCGAATCATGAGTTTTTAATGCTGTAGTATGCATTTGGGATGTTAATTATTCAATTGGAACATTGGATATCAGGTTTCAAACATTTGTGCACAAATGTTCACGTTTGCGTTCAAACGTGTGCATATGTGCACAAATTTTGCATTCGGTAAAATGAATATGAATTATGAGTTTTAACAGCTGGAATAGGAATTTGGGATGATAAAATATTCAATTTGAGCACTGGATAACATGTTTAGAACTATTTGTGCACAAATTTGCACGAGTTCACGTTTTGCGTTCAAACATGCGCAAATGTGCACAAACTATGCAATCCATTAAATCAATTTGAATTCGAAGTTTTTAACCCTGGAATACGAATTTGGGATGTTAAATACTCAACTGGAACATTGGATAACATGTCTTAAACCATTTGTGCACAAATTTGCACGAGTTCACGTTTTGCGTTCAAACTTGCGCAAAATGTGCACAAAATTACGCACCCCCGTTAAATCAATTCGAATCATGAGTTTTTAATGCTGTAGTATGCATTTGGGATGTTAATTATTCAATTGGAACATTGGATATCAGGTTTCAAACATTTGTGCACAAATGTTCACGTTTTGCGTTCAAACGTGTGCATATGTGCACAAATTTTGCATTCCGTAAAATCAATATGAATTATGAGGTTTTAACGGCTGGAATAGGAATTTGGGATGATAAATATTCAATTTGAGCACTGGATAACATGTTTAGAACTATTTGTGCACAAATTTGCACGAGTTCACGTTTTGCGTTCAAACATGCGCAAATGTGCACAAACTATGCAATCCGTTAAATCAATTTGAATTCGAAGTTTTTAACGCTGGAATATGAACTTGGGATGTTAAATATTCAATTGGAACATGGATAACATGGTTAAAACCATTTGTCCGTAAATTGCACGAGTTCACGTTTGCGTTCAAACATGCGCAGATGCACACAAATGATGGACTCCGTTAAATCAATTTTGAACTATGCATTTTTAAAGCTGCAACATGCATTTGGGATGTTAAATATTCAATTGGAAACATTGGATACAAGTTTCAAACATTTGGGCACAAATTTTCACGAGTTCACGTCATGCGTTCAAACATGCGCAAATGTGCACAGATTTTGCATTCGGTAAAATCAATATGAATTATGAGTTTTCAAAGCTGGAATAGGAATTTGGGAAGATAAATATTCAATTTGGGCATTGGATAAATTTTTTAGAACCATTTGTGCGCGAGTTCGCGTTTTGCGTTCAAACATGCGCATAAATGTGCACAAATTATGCAATCCGTTAAATCAATTTGAATTCGAAGTTTTTAACCCTGGAATACGAATTTGGGATGTTAAATATTCAACTGGGACATTGGATAACATGTCTAAAACCATTTGTGCACAAATTTGCACGAGTTCACGTTTTGCGTTCAAACAAGCGCAAAATGTGCACAAATTACGCACCCCGTTAAATCAATTCGAATCATTAGTTTTTAATGCTGTAGTATGCATTTGGGATGTTAATTATTCAATTGGAACATTGGATATCAGGTTTCAAACATTTGTGCACAAATGTTCACGTTTTGCGTTCAAACGTGTGCATATGTGCACAAATTTTGCATTCCGTAAAATCAATATGAATTATGAGTTTTAACGGCTGGAATAGGAATTTGGGATGATAAATATTCAATTTGAGCACTGGATAACATGTTTAGAACTATTTGTGCACAAATTTGCACGAGTTCACGTTTTGCGTTCAAACATGCGCAAATGTGCACAAACTATGCAATCCGTTAAATCAATTTTGAACTATGCGTTTTTAAAGCTGCAACATGCATTTGGGATGTTAAATATTCAATTGGAAACATTGGATACAAGTTTCAAACATTTGGGCACAAATTTTCACGAGTTCACGTCTTGCGTTCAAACATGCGCAAATGTGCACAGATTTTGCATTCGGTAAAATCAATATGAATTATGAGTTTTAAAAGCTGGAATAGGAATTTGGGAAGATAAATATTCAATTTGGGCATTGGATAAATTGTTTAGAACCATTTGTGCGCGAGTTCGCGTTTTGCGTTTAAACATGCGCATAAATGTGCACAAATTATGCAATCCGTTAAATCAATTTGAATTCAAAGTTTTTAACCCTGGAATACGAATTTGGGATGTTAAATATTCAACTGGAACATTGGATAACATGTCTAAAACCATTTGTGCACAAATTTGCACGAGTTCACGTTTTACGTTCAAACATGCGCAAAATGTGCACAAATTACGCACCCCGTTAAATCAATTCGAATCATGAGTTTTTAATGCTGTAGTATGCATTTGGGATGTTAATTATTCAACTGGAACATTGGATATCAGGTTTCAAACATTTGTGCACAAATGGTCACGTTTTGCGTTCAAACGTGTGCATATGTGCACAAATTTTGCATTCGGTAAAATCAATATGAATTATGCGTTTTAACGGCTGGAATAGGAATTTGGGATGATAAATATTCAATTTGAGCACAGGATAACATGTTTAGAACTATTTGTGAACAAATTTGCACGAGTTCACGTTTTGCGTTCAAACATGCGCAAATGTGCACAAACTATGCAATCCGTTAAATCAATTTGAATTCGAAGTTTTTAACCCTGGAATACGAATTTGGGATGTTAAATATTCAACTGGAACATTGGATAACATGTCTTAAACCATTTGTGCACAAATTTGCACGAGTTCACGTTTTACGTTCAAACATGCGCAAAATGTGCACAAATTACACACCCCGTTAAATCAATTCGAATCATGAGTTTTTAATGCTGTAGTATGCATTTGGGATGTTAATTATTCAACTGGAACATTGGATATCAGGTTTCAAACATTTGTGCACAAATGGTCACGTTTTGCGTTCAAACGTGTGCATATGTGCACAAATTTTGCATTCGGTAAAATCAATATGAATTATGCGTTTTAACGGCTGGAATAGGAATTTGGGATGATAAATATTCAATTTGAGCACAGGATAACATGTTTAGAACTATTTGTGCACAAATTTGCACGAGTTCACGTTTTGCGTTCAAACATGCGCAAATGTGCACAAACTATGCAATCCGTTAAATCACTTTGAATTCGAAGTTTTTAACCCTGGAATACGAATTTGGGATGTTAAATATTCAACTGGAACATTGGATAACATGTCTTAAACCATTTGTGCACAAATTTGCACGAGTTCACGTTTTACGCTCAAACATGCGCAAAATGTGCACAAATTACGCACCCCGTTAAATCAATTCGAATCATGAGTTTTTAATGCTGTAGTATGCATTTGGGATGTTAATTATTCAACTGGAACATTGGATATCAGGTTTCAAACATTTGTGCACAAATGTTCACGTTTTGCGTTCAAACGTGTGCATATGTGCACAAATTTTGCATTCGGTAAAATCAATATGAATTATGAGTTTTAACGGCTGGAATAGGAATTTGGGATGATAAATATTCAATTTGAGCACTGGATAACATGTTTAGAACTATTTGTGCACAAATTTGCACGAGTTCACGTTTTGCGTTCAAACATGTGCAAATGTGCACAAACTATGCAATCCGTTAAATCAATTTTGAACTATGCATTTTTAAAGCTGCAACATGCATTTGGGATGTTAAATATTCAATTTGAAACATTGGATACAAGTTTCAAACGTTTGGGCACAAATTTTCACGAGTTGACGTCTTGCGTTCAAACATGCGCAAATGTGCACAGATTTTGCATTCGGTAAAATCAATATGAATTATGAGTTTTAAAAGCTGGAATAGGAATTTGGGAAGATAAATATTCAATTTGGGCATTGGATAAATTGTTTAGAACCATTTGTGCGCGAGTTCGCGTTTTGCGTTCAAACATGCGCATAAATGTGCACAAATTATGCAATCCGTTAAATCAATTTGAATTCGAAGTTTTTAACCCTGGAATACGAATTTGGGATGTTAAATATTCAACTGGAACATTGGATAACATGTCTTAAACCATTTGTGCACAAATTTGCACGAGTTCACGTTTTACGTTCAAACATGCGCAAAATGTGCACAAATTACGCACCCCGTTAAATCAATTCGAATCATGAGTTTTTAATGCTGTAGTATGCATTTGGGATGTTAATTATTCAACTGGAACATTGGATATCAGGTTTCAAACATTTGTGCACAAATGTTCACGTTTTGCGTTCAAACGTGTGCATATGTGCACAAATTTTGCATTCCGTAAAATCAATATGAATTATGAGTTTTAACGGCTGGAATAGGAATTTGGGATGATAAATATTCAATTTGAGCACTGGATAACATGTTTAGAACTATTTGTGCACAAATTTGCACGAGTTCACGTTTTGCGTTCAAACATGCGCAAATGTGCACAAACTATGCAATCCGTTAAATCAATTTGAATTCGAAGTTTGTAACTCTGGAATATGAACTTGGGATGTTAAATATTCAATTGGAACATTGGATAACATGGTTGAAACCATTTGTCCGCAAATTTGCACGAGTTCACGTTTTGCGTTCAAACATGCGCAGATGCACACAAATGATGGACTCCGTTAAATCAATTTTGAACTATTCGTTTTTAAAGCTGCAACATGCATTTGGGATGTTAAATATTCAATTGGAAACATTGGATACAAGTTTCAAACATTTGGGCACAAATTTTCACGAGTTCACGTCTTGCGTTCAAACATGCGTAAATGTGCACAGATTTTGCATTCGGTAAAATCAATATGAATTATGAGTTTTAAAAGCTGGAATAGGAATTTGGGAAGATAAACATTCAATTTGGGCATTGGATAAATTGTTTAGAACCATTTGTGCGCGAGTTCGCGTTTTGTGTTCAAACATGCGCATAAATGTGCACAAATTATGCAATCCGTTAAATCAATTTGAATTCGAAGTTTTTAACCCTGGAATACGAATTTGGGATGTTAAATATTCAACTGGAACATTGGATAACATGTCTAAAACCATTTGGGCACAAATTTGCACGAGTTCACGTTTTACGTTCAAACATGCGCAAAATGTGCACAAATTATGCACCCCGTTAAATCAATTCAAATCATGAGTTTTTAATGCTGTAGTATGCATTTGGGATGTTAATTATTCAACTGGAACATTGGATATCAGGTTTCAAACATTTGTGCACAAATGTTCACGTTTTGCGTTCAAATGTGTGCATATGTGCACAAATTTTGCATTCGGTAAAATCAATATGAATTATGAGTTTTAACGGCTGGAATAGGAATTTAGGATGATAAATATTCAATTTGAGCACTGGATAACATGTTTAGAACTATTTGTGCACAAATTTGCACGAGTTCACGTTTTGCGTTCAAACATGCACAAATGTGCACAAACTATGCAATCCGTTAAATCAATTTGAATTCGAAGTTTGTAACCCTGGAATACGAATTTGGGATGTTAAATATTCAACTGGAACATTGGATAACATGTCTTAAACCATTTGTGCACAAATTTGCACGAGTTCACGTTTTGCGTTCAAACATGCGCAAAATGTGCACAAATTACGCACCCCGTTAAATCAATTCGAATCATGAGTTTTTAATGCTGTAGTATGCATTTGGGATGTTAATTATTCAATTGGAACATTGGATATCAGGTTTCAAACATTTGTGCACAAATGTTCATGTTTTGCGTTCAAACGTGTGCATATGTGCACAAATTTTGCATTCGGTAAAATCAATATGAATTATGAGTTTTAACGGTTGGAATAGGAATTTGGGATGATAAATATTCAATTTGAGCACTGGATAACATGTTTAGAACTATTTGTGCACAAATTTGCACGAGTTCACGTTTTGCGTTCAAACATGCGCAAATGTGCACAAACTATGCAATCCGTTAAATCAATTTTGAACTATGCGTTTTTAAAGCTGCAACATGCATTTGGGATGTTAAATATTCAATTGGAAACATTGGATACAAGTTTCAAACATTTGGGCATAAATTTTCACGAGTTCACGTCTTGCGTTCAAACATGCGCAAATGTGCACAGATTTTGCATTCGGTAAAATCAATATGAATTATGAGTTTTAAAAGCTGGAATAGGAATTTGGGAAGATAAATATTCAATTTGGGCATTGGATAAATTGTTTAGAACCATTTGTGCGCGAGTTCGCGTTTTGCGTTTAAACATGCGCATAAATGTGCACAAATTATGCAATCCGTTAAATCAATTTGAATTCAAAGTTTTTAACCCTGGAATACGAATTTGGGATGTTAAATATTCAACTGGAACATTGGATAACATGTCTAAAACCATTTGTGCACAAATTTGCACGAGTTCACGTTTTACGTTCAAACATGCGCAAAATGTGCACAAATTACGCACCCCGTTAAATCAATTCGAATCATGAGTTTTTAATGCTGTAGTATGCATTTGGGATGTTAATTATTCAACTGGAACATTGGATATCAGGTTTCAAACATTTGTGCACAAATGGTCACGTTTTGCGTTCAAACGTGTGCATATGTGCACAAATTTTGCATTCGGTAAAATCAATATGAATTATGCGTTTTAACGGCTGGAATAGGAATTTGGGATGATAAATATTCAATTTGAGCACAGGATAACATGTTTAGAACTATTTGTGAACAAATTTGCACGAGTTCACGTTTTGCGTTCAAACATGCGCAAATGTGCACAAACTATGCAATCCGTTAAATCAATTTGAATTCGAAGTTTTTAACCCTGGAATACGAATTTGGGATGTTAAATATTCAACTGGAACATTGGATAACATGTCTTAAACCATTTGTGCACAAATTTGCACGAGTTCACGTTTTACGTTCAAACATGCGCAAAATGTGCACAAATTACACACCCCGTTAAATCAATTCGAATCATGAGTTTTTAATGCTGTAGTATGCATTTGGGATGTTAATTATTCAACTGGAACATTGGATATCAGGTTTCAAACATTTGTGCACAAATGGTCACGTTTTGCGTTCAAACGTGTGCATATGTGCACAAATTTTGCATTCGGTAAAATCAATATGAATTATGCGTTTTAACGGCTGGAATAGGAATTTGGGATGATAAATATTCAATTTGAGCACAGGATAACATGTTTAGAACTATTTGTGCACAAATTTGCACGAGTTCACGTTTTGCGTTCAAACATGCGCAAATGTGCACAAACTATGCAATCCGTTAAATCACTTTGAATTCGAAGTTTTTAACCCTGGAATACGAATTTGGGATGTTAAATATTCAACTGGAACATTGGATAACATGTCTTAAACCATTTGTGCACAAATTTGCACGAGTTCACGTTTTACGCTCAAACATGCGCAAAATGTGCACAAATTACGCACCCCGTTAAATCAATTCGAATCATGAGTTTTTAATGCTGTAGTATGCATTTGGGATGTTAATTATTCAACTGGAACATTGGATATCAGGTTTCAAACATTTGTGCACAAATGTTCACGTTTTGCGTTCAAACGTGTGCATATGTGCACAAATTTTGCATTCGGTAAAATCAATATGAATTATGAGTTTTAACGGCTGGAATAGGAATTTGGGATGATAAATATTCAATTTGAGCACTGGATAACATGTTTAGAACTATTTGTGCACAAATTTGCACGAGTTCACGTTTTGCGTTCAAACATGTGCAAATGTGCACAAACTATGCAATCCGTTAAATCAATTTTGAACTATGCATTTTTAAAGCTGCAACATGCATTTGGGATGTTAAATATTCAATTTGAAACATTGGATACAAGTTTCAAACGTTTGGGCACAAATTTTCACGAGTTGACGTCTTGCGTTCAAACATGCGCAAATGTGCACAGATTTTGCATTCGGTAAAATCAATATGAATTATGAGTTTTAAAAGCTGGAATAGGAATTTGGGAAGATAAATATTCAATTTGGGCATTGGATAAATTGTTTAGAACCATTTGTGCGCGAGTTCGCGTTTTGCGTTCAAACATGCGCATAAATGTGCACAAATTATGCAATCCGTTAAATCAATTTGAATTCGAAGTTTTTAACCCTGGAATACGAATTTGGGATGTTAAATATTCAACTGGAACATTGGATAACATGTCTTAAACCATTTGTGCACAAATTTGCACGAGTTCACGTTTTACGTTCAAACATGCGCAAAATGTGCACAAATTACGCACCCCGTTAAATCAATTCGAATCATGAGTTTTTAATGCTGTAGTATGCATTTGGGATGTTAATTATTCAACTGGAACATTGGATATCAGGTTTCAAACATTTGTGCACAAATGTTCACGTTTTGCGTTCAAACGTGTGCATATGTGCACAAATTTTGCATTCCGTAAAATCAATATGAATTATGAGTTTTAACGGCTAGAATAGGAATTTGGGATGATAAATATTCAATTTGAGCACTGGATAACATGTTTAGAACTATTTGTGCACAAATTTGCACGAGTTCACGTTTTGCGTTCAAACATGCGCAAATGTGCACAAACTATGCAATCCGTTAAATCAATTTGAATTCGAAGTTTGTAACTCTGGAATATGAACTTGGGATGTTAAATATTCAATTGGAACATTGGATAACATGGTTGAAACCATTTGTCCGCAAATTTGCACGAGTTCACGTTTTGCGTTCAAACATGCGCAGATGCACACAAATGATGGACTCCGTTAAATCAATTTTGAACTATTCGTTTTTAAAGCTGCAACATGCATTTGGGATGTTAAATATTCAATTGGAAACATTGGATACAAGTTTCAAACATTTGGGCACAAATTTTCACGAGTTCACGTCTTGCGTTCAAACATGCGTAAATGTGCACAGATTTTGCATTCGGTAAAATCAATATGAATTATGAGTTTTAAAAGCTGGAATAGGAATTTGGGAAGATAAACATTCAATTTGGGCATTGGATAAATTGTTTAGAACCATTTGTGCGCGAGTTCGCGTTTTGTGTTCAAACATGCGCATAAATGTGCACAAATTATGCAATCCGTTAAATCAATTTGAATTCGAAGTTTTTAACCCTGGAATACGAATTTGGGATGTTAAATATTCAACTGGAACATTGGATAACATGTCTAAAACCATTTGGGCACAAATTTGCACGAGTTCACGTTTTACGTTCAAACATGCGCAAAATGTGCACAAATTATGCACCCCGTTAAATCAATTCAAATCATGAGTTTTTAATGCTGTAGTATGCATTTGGGATGTTAATTATTCAACTGGAACATTGGATATCAGGTTTCAAACATTTGTGCACAAATGTTCACGTTTTGCGTTCAAATGTGTGCATATGTGCACAAATTTTGCATTCGGTAAAATCAATATGAATTATGAGTTTTAACGGCTGGAATAGGAATTTAGGATGATAAATATTCAATTTGAGCACTGGATAACATGTTTAGAACTATTTGTGCACAAATTTGCACGAGTTCACGTTTTGCGTTCAAACATGCACAAATGTGCACAAACTATGCAATCCGTTAAATCAATTTGAATTCGAAGTTTGTAACCCTGGAATACGAATTTGGGATGTTAAATATTCAACTGGAACATTGGATAACATGTCTTAAACCATTTGTGCACAAATTTGCACGAGTTCACGTTTTGCGTTCAAACATGCGCAAAATGTGCACAAATTACGCACCCCGTTAAATCAATTCGAATCATGAGTTTTTAATGCTGTAGTATGCATTTGGGATGTTAATTATTCAATTGGAACATTGGATATCAGGTTTCAAACATTTGTGCACAAATGTTCATGTTTTGCGTTCAAACGTGTGCATATGTGCACAAATTTTGCATTCGGTAAAATCAATATGAATTATGAGTTTTAACGGTTGGAATAGGAATTTGGGATGATAAATATTCAATTTGAGCACTGGATAACATGTTTAGAACTATTTGTGCACAAATTTGCACGAGTTCACGTTTTGCGTTCAAACATGCGCAAATGTGCACAAACTATGCAATCCGTTAAATCAATTTTGAACTATGCGTTTTTAAAGCTGCAACATGCATTTGGGATGTTAAATATTCAATTGGAAACATTGGATACAAGTTTCAAACATTTGGGCATAAATTTTCACGAGTTCACGTCTTGCGTTCAAACATGCGCAAATGTGCACAGATTTTGCATTCGGTAAAATCAATATGAATTATGAGTTTTAAAAGCTGGAATAGGAATTTGGGAAGATAAATATTCAATTTGGGCATTGGATAAATTGTTTAGAACCATTTGTGCGCGAGTTCGCGTTTTGCGTTCAAACATGCGCATAAATGTGCACAAATTATGCAATCCGTTAAATCAATTTGAATTCGAAGTTTTTAACCCTGGAATACGAATTTGGGATGTTAAATATTCAACTGGAACATTGGATAACATGTCTTAAACCATTTGTGCACAAATTTGCACGAGTTCACGTTTTACGTTCAAACATGCGCAAAATGTGCACAAATTACGCACCCCGTTAAATCAATTCGAATCATGAGTTTTTAATGCTGTAGTATGCATTTGGGATGTTAATTATTCAACTGGAACATTGGATATCAGGTTTCAAACATTTGTGCACAAATGTTCACGTTTTGCGTTCAAACGTGTGCATATGTGCACAAATTTTGCATTCGGTAAAATCAATATGAATTATGAGTTTTAACGGCTGGAATAGGAATTTGGGATGATAAATATTCAATTTGAGCACTGGATAACATGTTTAGAACTATTTGTGCACAAATTTGCACGAGTTCACGTTTTGCGTTCAAACATGCGCAAATGTGCACAAACTATGCAATCCGTTAAATCAATTTGAATTCGAAGTTTGTAACTCTGGAATATGAACTTGGGATGTTAAATATTCAATTGGAACATTGGATAACATGGTTGAAACCATTTGTCCGCAAATTTGCACGAGTTCACGTTTTGCGTTCAAACATGCGCAGATGCACACAAATGATGGACTCCGTTAAATCAATTTTGAACTATTCATTTTTAAAGCTGCAACATGCATTTGGGATGTTAAATATTCAATTGGAAACATTGGATACAAGTTTCAAACATTTGGGCACAAATTTTCACGAGTTCACGTCTTGCGTTCAAACATGCGTAAATGTGCACAGATTTTGCATTCGGTAAAATCAATATGAATTATGAGTTTTAAAAGCTGGAATAGGAATTTGGGAAGATAAACATTCAATTTGGGCATTGGATAAATTGTTTAGAACCATTTGTGCGCGAGTTCGCGTTTTGCGTTCAAACATGCGAATAAATGTGCACAAATTATGCAATCCGTTAAATCAATTTGAATTCGAAGTTTTTAACCCTGGAATACGAATTTGGGATGTTAAATATTCAACTGGAACATTGGATAACATGTCTAAAACCATTTGTGCACAAATTTGCACGAGTTCACGTTTTACGTTCAAACATGCGCAAAATGTGCACAAATTACGCACCCCGTTAAATCAATTCGAATCATGAGTTTTTAATGCTGTAGTATGCATTTGGGATGTTAATTATTCAACTGGAACATTGGATATCAGGTTTCAAACATTTGTGCACAAATGTTCACGTTTTGCGTTCAAACGTGTGCATATGTGCACAAATTTTGCATTCGGTAAAATCAATATGAATAATGAGTTTTAACAGCTGGAATAGGAATTTGGGATGATAAATATTCAATTTGAGCACTGGATAACATGTTTAGAACTATTTGTGCACAAATTTGCACGAGTTCACGTTTTGCGTTCAAACAAGCGCAAATGTGCACAAACTATGCAATCCGTTAAATCAATTTGAATTCCAAGTTTTTAACCCTGGAATACGAATTTGGGATGTTAAATATTCAACTGGAACATTGGATAACATGTCTAAAACCATTTGTGCACAAATTTGCACGAGTTCACGTTTTGCGTTCAAACATGCGCAAAATGTGCACAAATTACGCACCCCGTTAAATCAATTCGAATCATGAGTTTTTAATGCTGTAGTATGCATTTGGGATGTTAATTATTCAATTGGAACATTGGATATCAGGTTTCAAACATTTGTGCACAAATGTTCACGTTTTGCGTTCAAACGTGTGCATATGTGCACAAATTTTGCATTCCGTAAAATCAATATGAATTATGAGTTTTAACGGCTGGAATAGGAATTTGGGATGATAAATATTCAATTTCAGCACTGGATAACATGTTTAGAACTATTTGTGCACAAATTTGCACGAGTTCACGTTTTGCGTTCAAACATGCGTAAATGTGCACAAACTATGCAATCCGTTAAATCAATTTGAATTCGAAGTTTTTAACTCTGGAATATGAACTTGGGATGTTAAATATTCAATTGGAACATTGGATAACATGGTTAAAACCATTTGTCCGTAAATTTGCACGAGTACACGTTTTGCATTCAAACATGCGCAGATGCACACAAATGATGGACTCCGTTAAATCAATTTTGAACTATGCATTTTTAAAGCTGAAACATGCATTTGGGATGTTAAATATTCAATTGGAAACATTGGATACAAGTTTCAAACATTTGGGCACAAATTTTCACGAGTTCACGTCATGCGTTCAAACATGCGCAAATGTGCACAGATTTTGCATTCGGTAAAATCAATATGAATTATGAGTTTTAAAAGCTGGAATAGGAATTTGGGAAGATAAATATTCAATTTGGGCATTGGATAAATTGTTTAGAACCATTTGTGCGCGAGTTCGCGTTTTGCGTTCAAACATGCGCATAAATGTGCACAAATTATGCAATCCGTTAAATCAATTTGAATTCGAAGTTTTTAACCCTGGAATACGAATTTGGGATGTTAAATATTCAATTGGAACATTGGATAACATGTCTTAAACCATTTGTGCACAAATTTGCACGAGTTCACGTTTTGCGTTCAAACATGCGCAAAATGTGCACAAATTACGCACCCCGTTAAATCAATTCGAATCATGAGTTTTTAATGCTGTAGTATGCATTTGGGATGTTAATTATTCAATTGGAACATTGGATATCAGGTTTCAAACATTTGTGCACAAATGTTCACGTTTTGCGTTCAAACGTGTGCATATGTGCACAAATTTTGCATTCCGTAAAATCAATATGAATTATGAGTTTTAACGGCTGGAATAGGAATTTGGGATGATAAATATTCAATTTGAGCACTGGATAACATGTTTAGAACTATTTGTGCACAAATTTGCACGAGTTCACGTTTTGCGTTCAAACATGCGCAAATGTGCACAAACTATGCAATCCGTTAAATCAATTTTGAACTATGCATTTTTAAAGCTGCAACATGCATTTGGGATGTTAAATATTCAATTTGAAACATTGGATACAAGTTTCAAATGTTTGGGCACAAATTTTCACGAGTTGACGTCTTGCGTTCAAACATGCGCAAATGTGCACAGATTTTGCATTCGGTAAAATCAATATGAATTATGAGTTTTAAAAGCTGGAATAGGAATTTGGGAAGATAAATATTCAATTTGGGCATTGGATAAATTGTTTAGAACCATTTGTGCGCGAGTTCGCGTTTTGCGTTCAAACATGCGCATAAATGTGCACAAATTATGCAATCCGTTAAATCAATTTGAATTTGAAGTTTTTAACCCTGGAATACGAATTTGGGATGTTAAATATTCAACTGGAACATTGGATAACATGTCTTAAACCATTTGTGCACAAATTTGCACGAGTTCACGTTTTGCGTTCAAACATGCGCAAAATGTGCACAAATTACGCACCCCGTTAAATCAATTCGAATCATGAGTTTTTAATGCTGTAGTATGCATTTGGGATGTTAATTATTCAATTGGAACTTTGGATATCAGGTTTCAAACATTTGTGCACAAATGTTCACGTTTTGCGTTCAAACGTGTGCATATGTGCACAAATTTTGCATTCCGTAAAATCAATATGAATTATGAGTTTTAACGGCTGGAATAGGAATTTGGGATGATAAATATTCAATTTGAGCACTGGATAACATGTTTAGAACTATTTGTGCACAAATTTGCACGAGTTCACGTTTTGCGTTCAAACATGCGCAAATGTGCACAAACTATGCAATCCGTTAAATCAATTTTGAACTATGCATTTTTAAAGCTGCAACATGCATTTGGGATGTTAAATATTCAATTTGAAACATTGGATACAAGTTTCAAACGTTTGGGCACAAATTTTCACGAGTTGACGTCTTGCGTTCAAACATGCGCAAATGTGCACAGATTTTGCATTCGGTAAAATCAATATGAATTATGAGTTTTAAAAGCTGGAATAGGAATTTGGGAAGATAAATATTCAATTTGGGCATTGGATAAATTGTTTAGAACCATTTGTGCGCGAGTTCGCGTTTTGCGTTCAAACATGCGCATAAATGTGCACAAATTATGCAATCCGTTAAATCAATTTGAATTCGAAGTTTTTAACCCTGGAATACGAATTTGGGATGTTAAATATTCAACTGGAACATTGGATAACATGTCTTAAACCATTTGTGCACAAATTTGCACGAGTTCACGTTTTACGTTCAAACATGCGCAAAATGTGCACAAATTACGAACCCCGTTAAATCAATTCGAATCATGAGTTTTTAATGTTGTAGTATGCATTTGGGATGTTAATTATTCAACTGGAACATTGGATATCAGGTTTCAAACATTTGTGCACAAATGTTCACGTTTTGCGTTCAAACGTGTGCATATGTGCACAAATTTTGCATTCGGTAAAATCAATATGAATAATGAGTTTTAACGGCTGGAATAGGAATTTGGGATGATAAATATTCAATTTGAGCACTGGATAACATGTTTAGAACTATTTGTGCACAAATTTGCACGAGTTCACGTTTTGCGTTCAAACATGCGCAAATGTGCACAAACTATGCAATCCGTTAAATCAATTTGAATTCAAAGTTTTTAACCCTGGAATACGAATTTGGGATGTTAAATATTCAATTGGAACATTGGATAACATGTCTTAAACCATTTGTGCACAAATTTGCACGAGTTCACGTTTTGCGTTCAAACATGCGCAAAATGTGCACAAATTACGCACCCCGTTAAATCAATTCGAATCATGAGTTTTTAATGCTGTAGTATGCATTTGGGATGTTAATTATTCAATTGGAACATTGGATATCAGGTTTCAAACATTTGTGCACAAATGTTCACGTTTTGCGTTCAAACGTGTGCATATGTGCACAAATTTTGCATTCCGTAAAATCAATATGAATTATGAGTTTTAACGGCTGGAATAGGAATTTGGGATGATAAATATTCAATTTGAGCACTGGATAACATGTTTAGAACTATTTGTGCACAAATTTGCACGAGTTCACGTTTTGCGTTCAAACATGCGCAAATGTGCACAAACTATGCAATCCGTTAAATCAATTTTGAACTATGCATTTTTAAAGCTGCAACATGCATTTGGGATGTTAAATATTCAATTTGAAACATTGGATACAAGTTTCAAACGTTTGGGCACAAATTTTCACGAGTTGACGTCTTGCGTTCAAACATGCGCAAATGTGCACAGATTTTGCATTCGGTAAAATCAATATGAATTATGAGTTTTAAAAGCTGGAATAGGAATTTGGGAAGATAAATATTCAATTTGGGCATTGGATAAATTGTTTAGAACCATTTGTGCGCGAGTTCGCGTTTTGCGTTCAAACATGCGCATAAATGTGCACAAATTATGCAATCCGTTAAATCAATTTGAATTTGAAGTTTTTAACCCTGGAATACGAATTTGGGATGTTAAATATTCAACTGGAACATTGGATAACATGTCTTAAACCATTTGTGCACAAATTTGCACGAGTTCACGTTTTGCGTTCAAACATGCGCAAAATGTGCACAAATTACGCACCCCGTTAAATCAATTCGAATCATGAGTTTTTAATGCTGTAGTATGCATTTGGGATGTTAATTATTCAATTGGAACTTTGGATATCAGGTTTCAAACATTTGTGCACAAATGTTCACGTTTTGCGTTCAAACGTGTGCATATGTGCACAAATTTTGCATTCCGTAAAATCAATATGAATTATGAGTTTTAACGGCTGGAATAGGAATTTGGGATGATAAATATTCAATTTGAGCACTGGATAACATGTTTAGAACTATTTGTGCACAAATTTGCACGAGTTCACGTTTTGCGTTCAAACATGCGCAAATGTGCACAAACTATGCAATCCGTTAAATCAATTTTGAACTATGCATTTTTTAAAGCTGCAACATGCATTTGGGATGTTAAATATTCAATTTGAAACATTGGATACAAGTTTCAAACGTTTGGGCACAAATTTTCACGAGTTGACGTCTTGCGTTCAAACATGCGCAAATGTGCACAGATTTTGCATTCGGTAAAATCAATATGAATTATGAGTTTTAAAAGCTGGAATAGGAATTTGGGAAGATAAATATTCAATTTGGGCATTGGATAAATTGTTTAGAACCATTTGTGCGCGAGTTCGCGTTTTGCGTTCAAACATGCGCATAAATGTGCACAAATTATGCAATCCGTTAAATCAATTTGAATTCGAAGTTTTTAACCCTGGAATACGAATTTGGGATGTTAAATATTCAACTGGAACATTGGATAACATGTCTTAAACCATTTGTGCACAAATTTGCACGAGTTCACGTTTTACGTTCAAACATGCGCAAAATGTGCACAAATTACGCACCCCGTTAAATCAATTCGAATCATGAGTTTTTAATGCTCTAGTATGCATTTGGGATGTTAATTATTCAACTGGAACATTGGATATCAGGTTTCAAACATTTGTGCACAAATGTTCACGTTTTGCGTTCAAACGTGTGCATATGTGCACAAATTTTGCATTCGGTAAAATCAATATGAATTATGAGTTTTAACGGCTGGAATAGGAATTTGGGATGATAAATATTCAATTTGAGCACTGGATAACATGTTTAGAACTATTTGTGCACAAATTTGCACGAGTTCACGTTTTGCGTTCAAACATGCGCAAATGTGCACAAACTATGCAATCCGTTAAATCAATTTGAATTCGAAGTTTGTAACTCTGGAATATGAACTTGGGATGTTAAATATTCAATTGGAACATTGGATAACATGGTTGAAACCATTTGTCCGCAAATTTGCACGAGTTCACGTTTTGCGTTCAAACATGCGCAGATGCACACAAATGATGGACTCCGTTAAATCAATTTTGAACTATTCATTTTTAAAGCTGCAACATGCATTTGGGATGTTAAATATTCAATTGGAAACATTGGATACAAGTTTCAAACATTTGGGCACAAATTTTCACGAGTTCACGTCTTGCGTTCAAACATGCGTAAATGTGCACAGATTTTGCATTCGGTAAAATCAATATGAATTATGAGTTTTAAAAGCTGGAATAGGAATTTGGGAAGATAAACATTCAATTTGGGCATTGGATAAATTGTTTAGAACCATTTGTGCGCGAGTTCACGTTTTGCGTTCAAACATGCGCATAAATGTGCACAAATTATGCAATCCGTTAAATCAATTTGAATTCGAAGTTTTTAACCCTGGAATACGAATTTGGAATGTTAAATATTCAACTGGAACATTGGATAACATGTCTAAAACCACTTGTGCACAAATTTGCACGAGTTCACGTTTTGCGTTCAAACATGCGCAAAATGTGCACAAATTACGCACCCCGTTAAATCAATTCGAATCCTGAGTTTTTAATGCTGTAGTATGCATTTGGGATGTTAATTATTCAATTGGATCATTGGATATCAGGTTTCAAACATTTGTGCACAAATGTTCACGTTTTGCGTTCAAACGTGTGCATATGTGCACAAATTTTGCATTCGGTAAAATCAATATGAATTATGAGTTTTAACGGCAGGAATAGGAATTTGGGATGATAAATATTCAATTTGAGCACTGGATAACATGTTTAGAACTATTTGTGCACAAATTTGCACGAGTTCACGTTTTGCGTTCAAACATGCGCAAATGTGCACAAACTATGCAATCCGTTAAATCAATTTGAATTCGAAGTTTTTAACCCTGGAATACGAATTTGAGATGTTAAATATTCAACTGGAACATTGGATAACATGTCTTAAACCATTTGTGCACAAATTTGCACGAGTTCACGTTTTGCGTTCAAACATGCGCAAAATGTGCACAAATTACGCACCCCGTTAAATCAATTCGAATCATGAGTTTTTAATGCTGTAGTATGCATTTGGGATGTTAATTATTCAATTGGAACATTGGATATCAGGTTTCAAACATTTGTGCACAAATGTTCACGTTTTGCGTTCAAACGTGTGCATATGTTCACAAATTTTGCATTCCGTAAAATCAATATGAATTATGAGTTTTAACGGCTGGAATAGGAATTTGGGATGATAAATATTCAATTTGAGCACTGGATAACATGTTTTAGAACTATTTGTGCACAAATTTGCACGAGTTCACGTTTTGCGTTCAAACATGCGCAAATGTGCACAAACTATGCAATCCGTTAAATCAATTTTGAACTATGCGTTTTTAAAGCTGCAACATGCATTTGGGATGTTAAATATTCAATTGGAAACATTGGATACAAGTTTCAAACATTTGGGCACAAATTTTCACGAGTTCACGTCTTGCGTTCAAACATGCGCAAATGTGCACAGATTTTGCATTCGATAAAATCAATATGAATTATGAGTTTTAAAAGCTGGAATAGGAATTTGGGAAGATAAATATTCAATTTGGGCATTGGATAAATTGTTTAGAACCATTTGTGCGCGAGTTCGCATTTTGCGTTCAAACATGCGCATAAATGTGCACAAATTATGCAATCCGTTAAATCAATTTGAATTCGAAGTTTTTAACCCTGGAATACGAATTTGGGATGTTAAATATTCAATTGGAACATTGGATAACATGTCTTAAACCATTTGAGCACAAATTTGCACGAGTTCACGTTTTACGTTCAAACATGCGCAAAATGTGCACAAATTACGCACCCCGTTAAATCAATTCGAATCATGAGTTTTTAATGCTGTAGTATGCATTTGGGATGTTAATTATTCAACTGGAACATTGGATATCAGGTTCAAACATTTGTGCACAAATGTTCACATTTTGCGTTCAAACGTGTGCATATGTGCACAAATTTTGCATTCGGTAAAATCAATATGAATTATGAGTTTTAACGGCTGGAATAGGAATTTGGGATGATAAATATTCAATTTGAGCACTGGATAACATGTTTAGAACTATTTGTGCACAAATTTGCACGAGTTCACGTTTTGCGTTCAAACATGCGTAAATGTGCACAAACTATGCAATCCGTTAAATCAATTTGAATTCGAATTTTGTAACTCTGGAATATGAACTTGGGATGTTAAATATTCAATTGGAACATTGGATAACATGGTTGAAACCATTTGTCCGCAAATTTGCACGAGTTCACGTTTTACGTTCAAACATGCGCAGATGCACACAAATGATGGACTCCGTTAAATCAATTTTGAACTATTCGTTTTTAAAGCTGCAACATGCATTTGGGATGTTAAATATTCAATTGGAAACATTGGATACAAGTTTCAAACATTTGGGCACAAATTTTCACGAGTTCACGTCTTGCGTTCAAACATGCGTAAATGTGCACAGATTTTGCATTCGGTAAAATCATTATGAATTATGAGTTTTAAAAGCTGGAATAGGAATTTGGGAAGATAAACATTCAATTTGGGCATTGGATAAATTGTTTAGAACCATTTGTGCGCGAGTTCGCGTTTTGCGTTCAAACATGCGCATAAATGTGCACAAATTATGCAATCCGTTAAATCAATTTGAATTCGAAGTTTTTAACCCTGGAATACGAATTTGGGATGTTAAATATTCAACTGGAACATTGGATAACATGTCTAAAACCATTTGTGCACAAATTTGCACGAGTTCACGTTTTGCGTTCAAACATGCGCAAAATGTGCACAAATTACGCACCCCGTTAAATCAATTCGAATCCTGAGTTTTTAATGCTGTAGTATGCATTTGGGATGTTAATTATTGAATTGGATCATTGGATATCAGGTTTCAAACATTTGTGCACAAATGTTCACGTTTTGCGTTCAAACGTGTGCATATGTGCACAAATTTTGCATTCGGTAAAATACATATGAATTATGAGTTTTAACGGCAGGAATAGGAATTTGGGATGATAAATATTCAATTTGAGCACTGGATAACATGTTTAGAACTATTTGTGCACAAATTTGCACGAGTTCACGTTTTGCGTTCAAACATGCGTAAATGTGCACAAACTATGCAATCCGTTAAATCAATTTGAATTCGAATTTTGTAACTCTGGAATATGAACTTGGGATGTTAAATATTCAATTGGAACATTGGATAACATGGTTGAAACCATTTGTCCGCAAATTTGCACGAGTTCACGTTTTACGTTCAAACATGCGCAGATGCACACAAATGATGGACTCCGTTAAATCAATTTTGAACTATTCATTTTTAAAGCTGCAACATGCATTTGGATGTTAAATATTCAATTGGAAACATTGGATACAAGTTTCAAACATTTGGGCACAAATTTTCACGAGTTCACGTCTTGCGTTCAAACATGCGTAAATGTGCACAGATTTTGCATTCGGTAAAATCATTATGAATTATGAGTTTTAAAAGCTGGAATAGGAATTTGGGAAGATAAACATTCAATTTGGGCATTGGATAAATTGTTTAGAACCATTTGTGCGCGAGTTCGCGTTTTGCGTTCAAACATGCGCATAATGTGCACAAATTATGCAATCCGTTTAAATCAATTTGAATTCGAAGTTTTTAACCCTGGAATACGAATTTGGGATGTTAAATATTCAACTGGAACATTGGATAACATGTCTAAAACCATTTGTGCACAAATTTGCACGAGTTCACGTTTTGCGTTCAAACATGCGCAAAATGTGCACAAATTACGCACCCCGTTAAATCAATTCGAATCCTGAGTTTTTAATGCTGTAGTATGCATTTGGGATGTTAATTATTGAATTGGATCATTGGATATCAGGTTTCAAACATTTGTGCACAAATGTTCACGTTTTGCGTTCAAACGTGTGCATATGTGCACAAATTTTGCATTCGGTAAAATACATATGAATTATGAGTTTTAACGGCAGGAATAGGAATTTGGGATGATAAATATTCAATTTGAGCACTGGATAACATGTTTAGAACTATTTGTGCACAAATTTGCACGAGTGCACGTTTTGCGTTCAAACATGCACAAATGTGCACAAAATATGCAATCCGTTAAATCAATTTGAATTCGAAGTTTTTAACCCTGGAATACGAATTTGGGATGTTAAATATTCAACTGGAACATTGGATAACATGTCTTAAACCATTTGTGCACAAATTTGCACGAGTTCACGTTTTGCGTTCAAACATGCGTAAAATGTGCACAAATTACGCACCCCGTTAAATCAATTCGAATCATGAGTTTTTAATGCTGTAGTATGCATTTGGGATGTTAATTATTCAATTGGAACATTGGATATCAGGTTTCAAACATTTGTGCACAAATGTTCACGTTTTGCGTTCAAACGTGTGCATATGTGCACAAATTTTGCATTCCGTAAAATCAATATGAATTATGAGTTTTAACGGCTGGAATAGGAATTTGGGATGATAAATATTCAATTTGAGCACTGGATAACATGTTTAGAACTATTTGTGCACAAATTTGCACGAGTTCACGTTTTGCGTTCAAACATGCGCAAATGTGCACAAACTATGCAATCCGTTAAATCAATTTTGAACTATGCGTTTTTAAAGCTGCAACATGCATTTGGGATGTTAAATATTCAATTGGAAACATTGGATACAAGTTTCAAACATTTGGGCACAAATTTTCACGAGTTCACGTCTTGCGTTCAAACATGCGCAAATGTGCACAGATTTTGCATTCGGTAAAATCAATATGAATTATGAGTTTTAAAAGCTGGAATAGGAATTTGGGAAGATAAATATTCAATTTGGGCATTGGATAAGTTGTTTAGAACCATTTGTGCGCGAGTTCGCGTTTTGCGTTCAAACATGCGCATAAATGTGCACAAATTATGCAATCCGTTAAATCAATTTGAATTCGAAGTTTTTAACCCTGGAATACGAATTTGGGATGTTAAATATTCAACTGGAACATTGGATAACATGTCTTAAACCATTTGTGCACAAATTTGCACGAGTTCACGTTTTACGTTCAAACATGCGCAAAATGTGCACAAATTACGCACCCCGTTAAATCAATTCGAATCATGAGTTTTTAATGCTGTAGTATGCATTTGGGATGTTAATTATTCAACTGGAACATTGGATATCAGGTTTCAAACATTTGTGCACAAATGTTCACGTTTTGCGTTCAAACGTGTGCATATGTGCACAAATTTTGCATTCGGTAAAATCAATATGAATTATGAGTTTTAACGGCTGGAATAGGAATTTGGGATGATAAATATTCAATTTGAGCACTGGATAACATGTTTAGAACTATTTGTGCACAAATTTGCACGAGTTCACGTTTTGCGTTCAAACATGCGCAAATGTGCACAAACTATGCAATCCGTTAAATCAATTTTGAACTATGCGTTTTTAAAGCTGCAACATGCATTTGGGATGTTAAATATTCAATTGGAACATTGGATAACATGGTTGAAACCATTTGTCCGCAAATTTGCACGAGTTCACGTTTTGCGTTCAAACATGCGCAGATGCACACAAATGATGGACTCCGTTAAATCAATTTTGAACTATGCATTTTTAAAGCTGCAACATGCATCTGGGATGTTAAATATTCAATTGGAAACATTGGATACAAGTTTCAAACATTTGGGCACAAATTTTCACGAGTTCACGTCTTGCGTTCAAACATGCGTAAATGTGCACAGATTTTGCATTCGGTAAAATCAATATGAATTATGAGTTTTAAAAGCTGGAATAGGAATTTGGGAAGATAAACATTCAATTTGGGCATTGGATAAATTGTTTAGAACCATTTGTGCGCGAGTTCGCGTTTTGCGTTCAAACATGCGCATAAATGTGCACAAATTATGCAATCCGTTAAATCAATTTGAATTCGAAGTTTTTAACCCTGGAATACGAATTCGGGATGTTAAATATTCAACTGGAACATTGGATAACATGTCTAAAACCATTTGTGCACAAATTTGCACGAGTTCACGTTTTGCGTTCAAACATGCGCAAAATGTGCACAAATTACGCACCCCATTAAATCAATTCGAATCCTGAGTTTTTAATGCTGTAGTATGCATTTGGGATGTTAATTATTCAATTGGATCATTGGATATCAGGTTTCAAACATTTGTGCACAAATGTTCACGTTTTGCGTTCAAACGTGTGCATATGTGCACAAATTTTGCATTCGGTAAAATCAATATGAATTATGAGTTTTAACGGCAGGAATAGGAATTTGGGATGATAAATATTCAATTTGAGCACTGGATAACATGTTTAGAACTATTTGTGCACAAAATTGCACGAGTTCACGTTTTGCGTTCAAACATGCGCAAATGTGCACAAACTATGCAATCCGTTAAATCAATTTGAATTCGAAGTTTTTAACCCTGGAGTACGAATTTGGGATGTAAATATTCAACTGGAACATTGGATAACATGTCTTAAACCATTTGTGCACAAATTTGCACGAGTTCACGTTTTGCGTTCAAACATGCGCAAATGTGCACAAACTATGCAATCCGTTAAATCAATTTTGAACTATGCGTTTTTAAAGCTGCAACATGCATTTGGGATGTTAAATATTCAATTGGAAACATTGGATACAAGTTTCAAACATTTGGGCACAAATTTTCACGAGTTCACGTCTTGCGTTCAAACATGCGCAAATGTGCACAGATTTTGCATTCGGGTAAAATCAATATGAATTATGAGTTTTAAAAGCTGGAATAGGAATTTGGGAAGATAAATATTCAATTTGGGCATTGGATAAATTGTTTAGAACCATTTGTGCGCGAGTTCGCGTTTTGCGTTCAAACATGCGCATAAATGTGCACAAATTATGCAATTCGTTAAATCAATTTGAATTCGAAGTTTTTAACCCTGGAATACGAATTTGGGATGTTAAATATTCAACTGGAACATTGGATAACATGTCTAAAACCATTTGTGCACAAATTTGCACGAGTTCACGTTTTGCGTTCAAACATGCGCAAAATGTGCACAAATTACGCACCCCGTTAAATCAATTCGAATCATGAGTTTTTAATGCTGTAGTATGCATTTGGGATGTTAATTATTCAATTGGAACATTGGATATCAGGTTTCAAACATTTGTGCACAAATGTTCACGTTTTGCGTTCAAACGTGTGCATATGTGCACAAATTTTGCATTCCGTAAAATCAATATGAATTATGAGTTTTAACGGCTGGAATAGGAATTTGGGATGATAAATATTCAATTTCAGCACTGGATAACATGTTTAGAACTATTTGTGCACAAATTTGCACGAGTTCACGTTTTGCGTTCAAACATGCGCAAATGTGCACAAACTATGCAATCCGTTAAATCAATTTGAATTCGAAGTTTTTAACTCTGGAATATGAACTTGGGATGTTAAATATTCAATTGGAACATTGGATAACATGGTTAAAACCATTTGTCCGTAAATTTGCACGAGTTCACGTTTTGCGTTCAAACATGCGCAGATGCACACAAATGGACTCCGTTAAATCAATTTTGAACTATGCATTTTTAAAGCTGCAACATGCATTTGGGATGTTAAATATTCAATTGGAAACATTGGATACAAGTTTCAAACATTTGGGCACAAATTTTCACGAGTTCACGTCATGCGTTCAAACATGCGCAAATGTGCACAGATTTTGCATTCGGTAAAATCAATATGAATTATGAGTTTTAAAAGCTGGAATAGGAATTTGGGAAGATAAATATTCAATTTGGGCATTGGATAAATTGTTTAGAACCATTTGTGCGCGAGTTCGCGTTTTGCGTTTCAAACATGCGCATAAATGTGCACAAATTATGCAATCCGTTAAATCAATTTGAATTCGAAGTTTTTAACCCTGGAATACGAATTTGGGATGTTAAATATTCAACTGGAACATTGGATAACATGTCTTAAACCATTTGTGCACAAATTTGCACGAGTTCACGTTTTACGTTCAAAACATGCGCAAAATGTGCACAAATTACGCACCCCGTTAAATCAATTCGAATCATGAGTTTTTAATGCTGTAGTATGCATTTGGGATGTTAATTATTCAACTGGAACATTGGATATCAGGTTTCAAACATTTGTGCACAAATGTTCACGTTTTGCGTTCAAACGTGTGCATATGTGCACAAATTTTGCATTCGGTAAAATCAATATGAATTATGAGTTTTAACGGCTGGAATAGGAATTTGGGATGATAAATATTCAATTTGAGCACTGGATAACATGTTTAGAACTATTTGTGCACAAATTTGCACGAGTTCACGTTTTGCGTTCAAACATGCGCAAATGTGCACAAACTATGCAATCCGTTAAATCAATTTGAACTATGCGTTTTTAAAGCTGCAACATGCATTTGGATGTTAAATATTCAATTGGAACATTGGATAACATGGTTGAAACCATTTGTCCGCAAATTTGCACGAGTTCACGTTTTGCGTTCAAACATGCGCAGATGCACACAAATGATGGACTCCGTTAAATCAATTTTGAACTATGCATTTTTAAAGCTGCAACATGCATCTGGGATGTTAAATATTCAATTGGAAACATTGGATACAAGTTTCAAACATTTGGGCACAAATTTTCACGAGTTCACGTCTTGCGTTCAAACATGCGTAAATGTGCACAGATTTTGCATTCGGTAAAATCAATATGAATTATGAGTTTTAAAAGCTGGAATAGGAATTTGGGAAGATAAACATTCAATTTGGGCATTGGATAAATTGTTTAGAACCATTTGTGCGCGAGTTCGCGTTTTGCGTTCAAACATGCGCATAAATGTGCACAAATTATGCAATCCGTTAAATCAATTTGAATTCGAAGTTTTTAACCCTGGAATACGAATTCGGGATGTTAAATATTCAACTGGAACATTGGATAACATGTCTAAAACCATTTGTGCACAAATTTGCACGAGTTCACGTTTTGCGTTCAAACATGCGCAAAATGTGCACAAATTACGCACCCCATTAAATCAATTCGAATCCTGAGTTTTTTAATGCTGTAGTATGCATTTGGGATGTTAATTATTCAATTGGATCATTGGATATCAGGTTTCAAACATTTGTGCACAAATGTTCACGTTTTGCGTTCAAACGTGTGCATATGTGCACAAATTTTGCATTCGGTAAAATCAATATGAATTATGAGTTTTAACGGCAGGAATAGGAATTTGGGATGATAAATATTCAATTTGAGCACTGGATAACATGTTTAGAACTATTTGTGCACAAAATTGCACGAGTTCACGTTTTGCGTTCAAACATGCGCAAATGTGCACAAACTATGCAATCCGTTAAATCAATTTGAATTCGAAGTTTTTAACCCCTGGAATACGAATTTGGGATGTTAAATATTCAACTGGAACATTGGATAACATGTCTTAAACCATTTGTGCACAAATTTGCACGAGTTCACGTTTTGCGTTCAAACATGCGCAAATGTGCACAAACTATGCAATCCGTTAAATCAATTTTGAACTATGCGTTTTTAAAGCTGCAACATGCATTTGGGATGTTAAATATTCAATTGGAAACATTGGATACAAGTTTCAAACATTTGGGCACAAATTTTCACGAGTTCACGTCTTGCGTTCAAACATGCGCAAATGTGCACAGATTTTGCATTCGGTAAAATCAATATGAATTATGAGTTTTAAAAGCTGGAATAGGAATTTGGGAAGATAAATATTCAATTTGGGCATTGGATAAATTGTTTAGAACCATTTGTGCGCGAGTTCGCGTTTTGCGTTCAAACATGCGCATAAATGTGCACAAATTATGCAATTCGTTAAATCAATTTGAATTCGAAGTTTTTAACCCTGGAATACGAATTTGGGATGTTAAATATTCAACTGGAACATTGGATAACATGTCTAAAACCATTTGTGCACAAATTTGCACGAGTTCACGTTTTGCGTTCAAACATGCGCAAAATGTGCACAAATTACGCACCCCGTTAAATCAATTCGAATCATGAGTTTTTAATGCTGTAGTATGCATTTGGGATGTTAATTATTCAATTGGAACATTGGATATCAGGTTTCAAACATTTGTGCACAAATGTTCACGTTTTGCGTTCAAACGTGTGCATATGTGCACAAATTTTGCATTCCGTAAAATCAATATGAATTATGAGTTTTAACGGCTGGAATAGGAATTTGGGATGATAAATATTCAATTTCAGCACTGGATAACATGTTTAGAACTATTTGTGCACAAATTTGCACGAGTTCACGTTTTGCGTTCAAACATGCGCAAATGTGCACAAACTATGCAATCCGTTAAATCAATTTGAATTCGAAGTTTTTAACTCTGGAATATGAACTTGGGATGTTAAATATTCAATTGGAACATTGGATAACATGGTTAAAACCATTTGTCCGTAAATTTGCACGAGTTCACGTTTTGCGTTCAAACATGCGCAGATGCACACAAATGGACTCCGTTAAATCAATTTTGAACTATGCATTTTTAAAGCTGCAACATGCATTTGGGATGTTAAATATTCAATTGGAAACATTGGATACAAGTTTCAAACATTTGGGCACAAATTTTCACGAGTTCACGTCATGCGTTCAAACATGCGCAAATGTGCACAGATTTTGCATTCGGTAAAATCAATATGAATTATGAGTTTTAAAAGCTGGAATAGGAATTTGGGAAGATAAATATTCAATTTGGGCATTGGATAAATTGTTTAGAACCATTTGTGCGCGAGTTCGCGTTTTGCGTTCAAACATGCGCATAAATGTGCACAAATTATGCAATCCGTTAAATCAATTTGAATTCGAAGTTTTTAACCCTGGAATACGAATTTGGGATGTTAAATATTCAACTGGAACATTGGATAACATGTCTTAAACCATTTGTGCACAAATTTGCACGAGTTCACATTTTACGTTCAAACATGCGCAAAATGTGCACAAATTACGCACCCCGTTAAATCAATTCGAATCATGAGTTTTTAATGCTGTAGTATGCATTTGGGATGTTAATTATTCAACTGGAACATTGGATATCAGGTCTCAAACATTTGTGCACAAATGTTGACGTTTTGCGTTCAAACGTGTGCATATGTGCACAAATTTTGCATTCGGTAAAATCAATATGAATTATGAGTTTTAACGGCTGGAATAGGAATTTGGGATGATAAATATTCAATTTGAGCACTGGATAACATGTTTAGAACTATTTGTGCACAAATTTGCACGAGTTCACGTTTTGCGTTCAAACATGCGCAAATGTGCACAAACTATGCAATCCGTTAAATCAATTTGAATTCGAAGTTTTTAACCCTGGAATACGAATTTGGGATGTTAAATATTCAACTAGAACATTGGATAACATGTCTAAAACCATTGTGCACAAATTTGCACGAGTTCACGTTTTGCGTTCAAACATGCGCAAAATGTGCACAAATTACGCACCCCGTTTAATCAATTCAAATCATGAGTTTTTAATGCTGTAGTATGCATTTGGGATGTTAATTATTCAATTGGAACATTGGATATCAGGTTTCAAACATTTGTGCACAAATGTTCACGTTTTGCGTTCAAACGTGTGCACATGTGCACAAATTTTGCATTCGGTAAAATCAATATGAATTATGAGTTTTAACGGCTGGAATAGGAATTTGGGATGATAAATATTCAATTTGAGCACTGGATAACATGTTTTAGAACTATTTGTGCACAAATTTGCACGAGTTCACGTTTTGCGTTCAAACATGCGCAAATGTGCACAAACTATGCAATCCGTTAAATCAATTTGAATTCGAAGTTTTTAACCCTGGAATACGAATTTGGGATGTTAAATATTCAACTGAACATTGGATAACATGTCTTAAACCATTTGTGCACAAATTTGCACGAGTTCACGTTTTGTGTTCAAACATGCGCAAAATGTGCAAAAATTACGCACCCCGTTAAATCAATTCGAATCATGAGTTTTTAATGCTGTAGTATGCATTTGGGATGTTAATTATTCAACTGGAACATTGGATATCAGGTTTCAAACATTTGTGCACAAATGTTCACGTTTTGCGTTCAAACGTGTGCATATGTGCATAAATTTTGCATTCGGTAAAATCAATATGAATTATGAGTTTTAACGGCAGGAATAGGAATTTGGGATGATAAATATTCAATTTGAGCACTGGATAACATGTTTAGAACTATTTGTGCACAAATTTGCACGAGTTCATGTTTTGCGTTCAAACATGCGCAAATGTGCACAAACTATGCAATCCGTTAAATCAATTTGAATTCGAAGTTTTTAACCCTGGAATACGAATTTGGGATGTTAAATATTCAACTGGAACATTGGATAACATGTCTTAAACCATTTGTGCACAAATTTGCACGAGTTCACGTTTTGCGTTCAAACATGCGCAAAATGTGCACAAATTACGCACCCCGTTAAATCAATTCGAATCATGAGTTTTTAATGCTGTAGTATGCATTTGGGATGTTAATTATTCAATTGGAACATTGGATATCAGGTTTCAAAACATTTGTGCACAAATGTTCACGTTTTGCGTTCAAACGTGTGCATATGTGCACAAATTTTGCATTCCGTAAAATCAATATGAATTATGAGTTTTAACGGCTGGAATAGGAATTTGGGATGATAAATATTCAATTTGAGCACTGGATAACATGTTTAGAACTATTTGTGCACAAATTTGCACGAGTTCACGTTTTGCGTTCAAACATGCGCAAATGTGCACAAACTATGCAATCCGTTAAATCAATTTGAATTCGAAGTTTTTAACTCTGGAATATGAACTTGGGATGTTAAATATTCATTTGGAACATTGGATAACATGGTTAAAACCATTTGTCCGTAAATTTGCACGAGTTCACGTTTTGCGTTCAAACATGCGCAGATGCACACAAATGGACTCCGTTAAATCAATTTTGAACTATGCATTTTTAAAGCTGCAACATGCATTTGGGATGTTAAATATTCAATTGGAAACATTGGATACAAGTTTCAAACATTTGGGCACAAATTTTCACGAGTTCACGTCTTGCGTTCAAACATGCGCAAATGTGCACAGATTTTGCATTCGGTAAAATCAATATGAATTATGAGTTTTAAAAGCTGGAATAGGAATTTGGGAAGATAAATATTCAATTTGGGCATTGGATAAATTGTTTAGAACCATTTGTGCGCGAGTTCGCGTTTTGCGTTCAAACATGCGCATAAATGTCCACAAATTATGCAATCCGTTAAATCAATTTGAATTCGAAGTTTTTAACCCTGGAATACGAATTTGGGATGTTAAATATTCAACTGGAACATTGGATAACATGTCTAAAACCATTTGTGCACAAATTTGCACGAGTTCACGTTTTGCGTTCAAACATGCGCAAAATGTGCACAAATTACGCACCCCGTTAAATCAATTCGAATCATGAGTTTTTAATGCTGTAGTATGCATTTGGGATGTTAATTATTCAATTGGAACATTGGATATCAGGTTTCAAACATTTGTGCACAAATGTTCACGTTTTGCGTTCAAACGTGTGCATATGTGCACAAATTTTGCATTCCGTAAAATCAATATGAATTATGAGTTTTAACGGCTGGAATAGGAATTTGGGATGATAAATATTCAATTTCAGCACTGGATAACATGTTTAGAACTATTTGTGCACAAATTTGCACGAGTTCACGTTTTGCGTTCAAACATGCGCAAATGTGCACAAACTATGCAATCCGTTAAATCAATTTGAATTCGAAGTTTGTAACTCTGGAATATGAACTTGGGATGTTAAATATTCAATTGGAACATTGGATAACATGGTTAAAACCATTTGTCCGTAAATTTGCACGAGTTCACGTTTTGCGTTCAAACATGCGCAGATGCACACAAATGGACTCCGTTAAATCAATTTTGAACTATGCATTTTTAAAGCTGCAACATGCATTTGGGATGTTAAATATTCAATTGGAAACATTGGATACAAGTTTCAAACATTTGGGCACAAATTTTCACGAGTTCACGTCATGCGTTCAAACATGCGCAAATGTGCACAGATTTTGCATTCGGTAAAATCAATATGAATTATGAGTTTTAAAAGCTGGAATAGGAATTTGGGAAGATAAATATTCAATTTGGGCATTGGATAAATTGTTTAGAACCATTTGTGCGCGAGTTCGCGTTTTGCGTTCAAACATGCGCATAAATGTGCACAAATTATGCAATCCGTTAAATCAATTTGAATTCGAAGTTTTTAACCCTGGAATACGAATTTGGGATGTTAAATATTCAACTGGAACATTGGATAACATGTCTTAAACCATTTGTGCACAAATTTGCACGAGTTCACGTTTTACGTTCAAACATCCGCAAAATGTGCACAAATTACGCACCCCGTTAAATCAATTCGAATCATGAGTTTTTAATGCTGTAGTATGCATTTGGGATGTTAATTATTCAACTGGAACATTGGATATCAGGTTTCAAACATTTGTGCACAAATGTTCACGTTTTGCGTTCAAACATGTGCATATGTGCACAAATTTTGCATTCGGTAAAATCAATATGAATTATGAGTTTTAACGACTGGAATAGGAATTTGGGATGATAAATATTCAATTTGAGCACTGGATAACATGTTTAGAACTATTTGTGCACAAATTTGCACGAGTTCACGTTTTGCGTTCAAACATGCGCAAATGTGCACAAACTATGCAATCCGTTAAATCAATTTGAATTCGAAGTTTTTAACCCTGGAAAACGAATTTGGGATGTTAAATATTCAACTGGAACATTGGATAACATGTCTAAAACCATTTGTGCACAAATTTGCACGAGTTCACGTTTTGCGTTCAAACATGCGCAAAATGTGCACAAATTACGCACCCCGTTTAATCAATTCAAATCATGAGTTTTTAATGCTGTAGTATGCATTTGGGATGTTAATTATTCAATTGGAACATTGGATATCAGGTTTCAAACATTTGTGCACAAATGTTCACGTTTTGCGTTCAAACGTGTGCACATGTGCACAAATTTTGCATTCGGTAAAATCAATATGAATTATGAGTTTTAAACGGCTGGAATAGGAATTTGGGATGATAAATATTCAATTTGAGCACTGGATAACATGTTTAGAACTATTTGTGCACAAATTTGCACGAGTTCACGTTTTGCGTTCAAACATGCGCAAATGTGCACAAACTATGCAATCCGTTAAATCAATTTGAATTCGAAGTTTTTAACCCTGGAATACGAATTTGGGATGTTAAATATTCAACTGGAACATTGGATAACATGTCTTAAACCATTTGTGCACAAATTTGCACGAGTTCACGTTTTGTGTTCAAACATGCGCAAAATGTGCAAAAATTACGCACCCCGTTAAATCAATTCGAATCATGAGTTTTTTAATGCTGTAGTATGCATTTGGGATGTTAATTATTCAACTGGAACATTGGATATCAGGTTTCAAACATTTGTGCACAAATGTTCACGTTTTGCGTTCAAACGTGTGCATATGTGCACAAATTTTACATTCGGTAAAATCAATATGAATTATGAGTTTTAACGGCAGGAATAGGAATTTGGGATGATAAATATTCAATTTGAGCACTGGATAACATGTTTAGAACTATTTGTGCACAAATTTGCACGAGTTCATGTTTTGCGTTCAAACATGCGCAAATGTGCACAAACTATGCAATCCATTAAATCAATTTGAATTCGAAGTTTTTAACCCTGGGAATACGAATTTGGGATGTTAAATATTCAACTGGAACATTGGATAACATGTCTTAAACCATTTGTGCACAAATTTGCACGAGTTCACGTTTTACGTTCAAACATGCGCAAAATGTGCACAAATTACGCACCCCGTTAAATCAATTCGAATCATGAGTTTTTAATGCTGTAGTATGCATTTGGGATGTTAATTATTCAATTGGAACATTGGATATCAGGTTTCAAACATTTGTGCACAAATGTTCACGTTTTGCGTTCAAACGTGTGCATATGTGCACAAATTTTGCATTCCGTAAAATCAATATGAAT
>CANTUR010000929.1:0-129243 GCA_947683625.1 Mallotus nudiflorus
TTGATTGGATTTATTTGACATATATATACTCGAAATATACCTGGTTTACTTTTGGTATATTTCCGGTATATATATATGGTTTATATTGTATTCTATTGAACTTCATGCATCATTTATTTTTGTGAATGAATGTTTTATATTTAATGATGAAGGATATCAATAGAACGTGCTACCTAGTGGGCAGCACTAGGACCGAGTACGTACCGGTACGCCTATAGCTTTAGGCTATATTATTAAATTATTTATGGATATTGATTTGATTATGATTATTGATATGTGAGATGTGGTTTGGGTGTGATTGCTGGAGCTCGGTTGACGAAGTGTCTCGGGGCCAATCACACTGGCAGTTAGACTGCTGGAGCTCGGTTGACTTAGTGTCTCAGGGCCAGTCTACTGTCCATATGGATTAAGTGGATATATTTGGAATAAGTGAGCCTGTATGGCCAGAGTGTTGTTTAACACTATTTTCTGAGGTTGCGATATTCTAGGGTTCTATGTGATCCTTCATAAATTGGGTTTTTTTTTCAGTAAAATATATAAAAATGATTTTTCTGCATCTGTATGAATTTGCCTGTATATATACATATTATATATATACTGTTGACTGTATGCATTATCACTTAGTGTGTATGTATATATATTATAGTAATTCACTCAGTGAGGTCTGACTCCCCTCCGTTGACCATTTTTCAGGAGAGTCAACTTCCTCAGACCTCAGTAGCAGGTCGATACGCCGGATTTCTTCTGCCCCGGCTTCTTTATGTAAACTGTCTACTTGAGTCTTATTTATTTTATCTAGACACTGCAGTAGTTATGAATTAAAGTATTGAATTTCATGTATTTTATTTTAAAGAGATGTATTATATTGAAACTGGATTTGTACTAAAGAGATTATGTATCTATGAGATGAGTTTTGAATTAAATCCAGTTGATATGAAAATGATATTATGATATTATGATTTTTATTTTCCGCTGCATATCATACTGTTACTGTTATTATGGCATGCTTTATTTTATTTTTAGGCTTGCTACGGGTTCCGGATTCGAAAGAATTCCCGTTCCCTAGCGCCGATCATGGCCCCTGTTTTGGGTCGTGACACAATTATTGCTAAAGCCTTGAATATTAATCTTGGAAATTACACTTGAAAAGTTGAGTGTTCTTATTTCACTAACCATGCCCTCGTAAGAAGAGAAGTTGTTGGTGCAGGTTTAACATTCATTCCCGCCCGCTCATGAACTTATTGGCGAGGCCTTCTCGGGGCAACCCTAGTTGAGGAACTAATCCACCAACCCATGGAAGAGGAGGAAGAGGAGGACGAGGAAGCAGAGGAGCTTCCACAATACCAACCTTTTAGAGACTTTCCCCTCCTTACATACCCCCTCCAAAGTGCACCAAGTTCTTCAAGTGATCACCCACCTATATAGGATCAAATTTTGAATAACCAAATTTCAATGCAAGGGCAATTGAATGCTTTAGCACATCATCAATAGCAACTCAATCATTGCCAATATAGGATGGAGTACAAATTGGACAAGTATTTCACTCAATGTGGTTATTCCATTGACTTTCCACCCACCACTCCCACTGATGACTAGGGAAGTTCTTCTTTTCCTTTCCTTCTTTATTTTTCCATACATTGGGGATAACGCATATTTTAAGTATGGGGGGAAGGATACTACTTATATATATTAGGATGCTATATATATATATATGTTTGTGCTTTGTGTGTTTTATATTTGTGTTTGTGTTTTTTTTTCTATCATGTTTGCACTATCTTTTTCATTCATTTTGCTCATATATATATAATAGTAGCCATCCATATTTGTCTTTTTGATTTTGATCAAAGTTATTATGTTTTGTTAAATTTTTAATGCTCAATTGGTAGAAAGTTTAAGTTTCATGTAGTATAAGTTATAAGTTTATGCTTTTATCTCTTTTTATTATTTCTAAAATCTAAAAAATGTATTAGTCAACTTGCTAACTATGCTTAAGGCTAGTTAGTAATATTGTAAACCTAGGTATTCTTAGAGTCTTAAGTAATTTTAGAGAAACTATAGCCATAATACTTAGACACTCACTTTTCAATAATGGATGAGGACTTATTATTAAAAAAAATAAAAATAATAAGTAAATAATGCTTGTGATATGATGCATCTCGAGTAAGTTGTGTGCAAATGAGTATGCTCCTTAGTTACATTCATTCAGAAAGAGATGTATAATGTCATAAGTTGATGTTTCTCGAGTAAGTTGTGTGCATTTGTGTTTGCTCCTCATTTGCATTCATTCGGAAAGAGTACATCCCACAAATTTTCTTTGAAAAAATTTTTTATCTAAAAATGCCATGAAAAGAGTGAGTTAATGAGTGTGCTTAAAATTATTTCAAAACTTACTTTTACCTCTAGAGTTCCTAAGTTTGAAACATGAATATTTGGTCTATATAGCTTGGTTAGAATTTTGACTTTGCATTTTTTATTTTACTCTTAGTAAATTGAGATAATTGGGTAAACTTGTTGCTTATACTATGAGGCTTGTTTATTATATCATTGTTGAGCATTGAAAGTATATTATCTTTTGTATCTTTGCTCTTAATTAAATTGGCTTGGTATGGTGGCTACATTCTACTTGGAGTAAAATGAAAATTTTGTTAGCTTTTTCATCTTGGATCTTCACTTGCTTGAGGGCAAGCAAGGCCTAAGTATGGGGGAGTTTGATATAGTGCAAATATGCATACTTATTTAGGAGTATTTTAGTAATTATGTTGTTTATTTTGCTTGTGATTTTGTTTTTTTATGTTCTTATTATATGATTTCTATCTTCCAAATGCATTTTAGGTTTGTTTGTATGTTTTGATGTATTTTTAGGTCTAATGATCATTGGAAAAGGCTTAGATTCGGTTAAAACAAGTTGGAAGGAAAAAAGACTTACTCTTGAAGGATTCAAGACTGTCACGAGTCATTACACATAGGATGACTAATTACAAAAAGCTTCCGTAATGAGTCAGCACCCTGCAATGACTTAGCATAGGGACAACAGGCCTAGAAGATTTTGGATTAAGTAGTTTTTGTATTTCGATCATAACTTTCTCTACAGATATCCAAATGAGATGATTCAAGTTTTGTTGGAAAGATGACTCCAAGATCTAGAATTTCATGAAGGGACTTTCTAGAGATAGAGTTATTTAGATGGACAAAAATTCCTTGGAAGTTATGTATTCTGCATAAGGTTGTAACCCTTCATGTCAAAGGGTACCTTTCTATTTTGTAACCACTTTTATGGCCTATATATATATATAGGTCATTAGTGCCTTATACACATAGATAGAACAGATATAGAATAGATATAGAATAAAGATAGAATAGAGATAGAATAGAGAGAGAATAAGGATAGAATTAAGATAAAATTCAAGATAGAATTCAGGAGAGTTCATTCTTTTTTTATATTATCTTGTCTATTATTCAAAAAGAAGGAAGTAGATCATTTATGCAAGAGAGATCATTTTCGGCTAGAAGATAAATTGAAAGGGTTATATAAACTCAATCTCTTCCCTTTTATATTATTTTTAATTGTCTTTTGATTTAATTAACCATGCATAGTGGCTAAGTATTTGAAGGAATTGTAATGTTGATTGAATAAGGATTACATATTCATACTTGCTTGTTTGATTTGAATTCAATTAGTACAGAATTGTGTTATGTATGCTTGATCACTATATTTAACTTGTAAATCAGTTTATTTACAACGAGAGTTGGAATAATTCGATGGAACTTTAATTGGATTCACTTAAGTAATGAATTCACTTGGAGACAAGGAATTCATCTTAAGGGATATTTAGTAGTTTTACTTGTGTTTCCTTGTCTATCTCTATAATGAACCAAGAGGACTTGTAGACTCTAGACGGGAATATCCTAATCTGACAATGAGAGTTGCTTTTTAGGATTTGTTTGGTATAATGTCATTTATGGTTTCTTCCTATCTCTACAATGAACCGAGAGGACTTGTAGACTCTAGGAGGGAACACTTCTAATTGACAATGATAGTTTCTTTTAGGAACTTTACTTTAATCTGACAATAAGAGTTACTTTTAAAGATTATACGCACTAATTTCCAGTCATTAAGTCAAGAATAATTAATTTACATATCCTTATTGATTATTGTAATTCTTCCATGTGTTTTGATAAGAACTTATAGTAATTGTAGTTTTAGTATTAAAGTAGTTATTTTGATTATAATTTATTTGCTTGATTATTATTCTGATTTTATTTGCCTATCCATCTCAGTACCTATTCGATTAATACTATATTTACCCCAAATTCCCTGTGGATTGACACCCTACTTGCTCTATACTAAGTCCTAGAGACTAGGGTATCATAATTTGACCCTCAATCAGGAAGTGAATTTGGATAGAGTAGAATGAAGTATGATGCATGCAAAGTTGAAGTGAGGCTCTAGAAAAGGGTGCCAACTCAGCACATTACTACCGACTCATGACAACAAGTGTTGGTACCAACACGATATGCCTATACTAACTCATCACCAACTATACAATGAAAGAAGATCCATGGCAACTCATCACATTCATGTCGAGTCATGACAGAGACATCCTATGCCGAGTCAGTACAATGGTGACGACTTGACACTAATACACCTCTTCATCATACCTTTTCATTTTTACACCCATTCAAAAAGGCACAAATTGGGATGCTAGGAAGCCTATAAATACAAGAAGGTTGGCTCTATTTTAGGCAATTGAAAAACATTAGTATTGTATTAACAATCTATAGCATTATTAGTTTTATTATTGAAAGAGTTTAAGTGCTTAGTGTTCAAAGATATATCCAAGGAATTGAAGGAAGATATCAAGAGGATTTACCACAATCAAGTAACTTATTGGAGAGCATTAAAGGGTTTTATCAATACAATCTCTTTTCCCTTGTTCTATTTTAGTTACTTAATGTTTATATTACTTCTTTATTATTCCTTAATATTGAGCATTATGTATTTTAGCTAATTATTTATATGTAGATCTACAATGATGAGTTAATCTATGAACTACATTTTTATCTTTTATAATCCATGATTAATTTAGTTTTAATTGAGTTATGTATGCTTGATCACCATGTATAACTTATTAATCAATTGTTTATAATGAGAATTGGAATAATTTAGTGGAATCACAATTCAAACTACTTAAAGGTTAGAAAAGTAATTGGAAATAAGAAAATCACTTTAAGGGGATAAAGAAATAGCATAGAACTTGATGGCGTTTGCTTATCTCTATAATTTCACGAGAGTGCGTGTAGACTCTAAATGAAAATGCCCTCAATTGACAATGAGAGTTGCTTTTAAGGATCATTGGCTTATTCTCTAATCAACGCATGAAATTTTATATATTGTTGACTTTTAAAGTTCTTGATTAATTCTCATTTGTAATTCGAACATACATTGCTTAAAATCATTATAAAGTCTATTTAAGTTGTGTAATTAGATATTAATAACTTTAAGTTAGTTAGAATAAATTAATATTATTTTAATATCATTTGGCTATCCACCCGAGTATTTACTTGGTTAATATAAATTTACTTCGAATTCCCGAGTGTTCAATACCCTACTTACTCTATACTAAGTCTTGGAGACTAGGGTATTAATTTGACCCATATCAAATTTTGGCACCATTGTCAGGGAAATATGTTTAGTGATTTTTATTAACTTAGGGTAGAGAAAAGTTGTTTTGTGTTTGATTTGAATTTTATTTATAATTTGTTATTTACTTAATTATGAATTATTCTAAGTTGTGTTATAATTTATTTTTTGATTTTTGATTTTTACTCTTCACGATGCTTACTAAAAGTGTTAGTGATAATACTCTGTACTTTGATCTTGAAATTGAATTGACTTTGTGTGACTTATGTAGGGAGCAAAGACATAAAGGAGCTAATCAAAGGGAATTGAATAATATAGTTGAACTAAAAAGAAGAACATTAAGTGATTTTGCTATATCTAATATCTCAAGCAGTTTTAGTGGGATTGTGGCCCCAACCATTACTAATAATAATTTTGAAATTAAGTTGAGCATTATTCAAATGGTGTAGAATAATTAGTTTTGAGGTTTACAAGGAGAGGACCCTTATGCTCACATATTGACTTTCCTCAATGTGTGTGCAAATTTTAAAATCAATGGTATGACTGACGATGCAATAAGACTTAGACTTTCCCATTTTCGGTCAAAGATAAAGCAAAACTTTGGCTTACTAGTTTGCTAAATGAATCAATCACAATATGGGACCAATTAAAGCAAAAAATCCTTCATAAATAATTTCCACCATAAATGATAGCCAAGTTTCACAATGAGATTACAACTTTTAAGCAAAATGAAAGTAAGACAATATATTCAGCTTAGGAGAGGTGTAAGGAACTTTAAAAGTAATGTCGTCATCATGGCTTACCAGATTGGATGATCCCTCAAATTTTCTATAATGGCTTGACAGATGAGAATAAGAACATTGTTAATGCAACTTTTGGTGGAAAATGGATGGATAAAATGGCTAAGGAAGCTATTACTTTACTTAAAGAGCTTATATTTCAAGGATACATAGGTGATGAACCAACAATGGCAAAAGCAAGAGGAGTTTTGGAACTTAACACCATCAACCTATTGACTGCAAAGGTAGAGGCTCTCACTAAATTAGTAAGTAAATCACATATTAATTCTTTGAAAAGTACTAATGTTGTTTGTGAGTTTTGTGGAGGATCTCATTCATATTCTTAATGTAATGTGAATACTAATAAGGACATGAGTTATGTGCAAGTAGCTTTTAATCAAAGAATGGGACTCAACTCTATTACTTATAACCCTTAATAGAGAAACCACCCCAAATTTTCATGGTGAAATCCATCCTCTCAATTAAACCCTCCATTTAACCCAAACACTAAACCCCAAACCCATATGGATTTCCTATTAAATAACAAACATTTAATCTTACCTAACCTAGAAGCTCTTTTGGAAAATTTTGTTAACCAATACATGTCCATCAACAAACGAAATGAGGAGCAATTTGGGCAACTTAGCTCTAAACTTAAAAAACTTACTACTCATAACTGAATCCTTGAAAATCAAATTACCCAACAAGCCTCTTCCTCTAACACTAAAGCTTTAGGAAAGCTTCCTAGCCAACTGGAGTTTGTACTAAAGGAGACTTGCCAAGCAATTGATTTGAGGAGTGTTAAAGAGATTGAAAAGGATGCTAGTAAAAATAAGAGAGTGGTTGATGATGATAAGCTAGAAATTGAAGAATTGGATGTTAGTAATAAAGAGAATGTTAAGGGTACAAAGAAGGGTAAAAAGGGAGATGCCATACCACCTAAAGAATATGAACCTAAGGTAGATTTCAAAACACTTCCTTTCCCTTAAAGATTTATAAGGCATAGTTTGGATAAACAGTTTGGCAAATTCCTTAATTATCTTAAGGAAATTTCCATTACCATACCATTTGTGGATGCCATTAGAGATATGTTAACATGGGATAAATTTCTAAAGAATATATCATTAGCCACAAGAACAAGGTTAAAGATTATGGGTTAGTTTCTCTTGTTAAAGAATCTAAGACTATGTATTCCAAATCTCTACCAAGGCTAAAGGATCTCGATTGCTTCACTATTAATTGGAGGTACTCATTTTGATAAGGCTTTATGTGATATTGGTGCTAGTATTAACCTTATGCCTTACTCCATTTATAAAAGGCTTGATTTAGAATAACTTAAGTCTACCAATATATGTCTTTCTATGGCAGACAAATCTATTAAATATCCACTTAGCGTTCTTGAAAATACACCAACAAAAGTGGGAAAGTTTGTGATACCAGCTGATTTTGTTATATTGGATATGGAGGAAGATCTTGAAATCCTAATTTTGTGTGGGAGACTATTTTTTATGATAGCATGAGCAATTATTAACATGAAGAAAAGAAACATTACATTGGAAGTGGACAGTGAGCATATGGAATTTGAGGTGTTTAAAATGATAAAGTTTACACTAGTGGAAGTGGCAAGTAGAATTGACTATATTGATGTTATTGATGAATGCATCAAAGAAGTAATACATGAATGTTTGAGGCAAGACCTTATTGAGCCATACATGATGCAAGAAGGTAAAATGAGACTCTCAGAGACAACTCGATACCTTCCTCTTCATAGAACTTTAAGGTTTGAACCTTTAAGGAAGGACGAAGAAGCAAAGGCTACTTCACCTGATGAAGAAGTGAAGCTAGAGCTCAAGCCTTTACCATCGAATATAAGATATGAATTTCTTGACTCTAACTTTAAATTTCCTTTTATTATGAATTATTCTTTTCCTAGTAATAATATCAATGTTGTATGTGATGTATTGCTTAATCATAAGAGTGTTATTGGTTATTTTATAAATGATTTGAAGGGCATTGAGCTTAATGTGTGTATGCATAGAATCCTTTTAGAGGATAATTCCAAGCCTTCCATTAAAGGTCAAAGGTGACTAAATCTAACTCTCAAAGAGGTGGTAAGGAAGGAAGTAACTAAATTGCTTGACAATGGAATCATATATTCCATTAGTGATAGTAAATAGGTGAGCCCCATTCAAGTTATTCCAAAAAAAAAAGGAGGCTTAATTGTTGTTAAGAATGAGTCTAATGACTTTATACCTACTAGAACTATCATGGGACGACATATGTGTATTCACTATAGGAAGTTAAATAAAGCAACTAGGAAAGATCATTTTCCATTGCCTTTTATTAACCAAGTTCTAGAGAGATTAGCTAATTTTTCTTATTTTTATTATCTAGATGGACTTAGCAATTTTTATCAAATCATTATTCATCCCAAGGACCAAGATAAGACTACTTTTACATGTCCATATGGAACATTTGCTTTTAGGCGAATGCATTTTGGTTTATGCAATGCACCTACAACTTTTTAAAGATGCATGTTTTCAATATTTAACAATTTACTTAATGATTATGTAGATGTTTTTATGGATGATTTTAGTGTGTATGGTACTAATTTTTTCCATTTTCTAAAAAATTTCTCTAAATTTCTTGATAGGTGGATTGATCGTGGTTTGGTTTTGAATTAGGAAAAATTTCACTTCATGGCACAAGAAGGTATAGCTAAGCCATATGCAAACTACTTGATAAGGATGTTTTTTTTTTTAATTTGATGAAGCATATGTTGATGAATTTGAAGCATTAAAGAAGGCTCTTATTTTAGCACCTATTTTGCAACCACTTAATTAGGAGCAACCATTTGAAATTATATGTAATGCAAGTAACTTTGCGGAGGGGGCTATTTTAGGTCAAAAGAAATAAGGAAAGCCTTATGTTATTTACTATGTTAGCAAACTACTTTATAATGCTCAAATCAACAATAATACTATAGAAAAGGAGTTACTTGCTATTTTTTATGCATTTGACAAGTTTTAAGCTTATCTTATGGGGTAGAAGGTTATTATGTATTCAGACCATACTATTGTTAAGTATCTTCTAAGCAAGAAGGATTCAAAGCCTAGGCTCGTAAGGTGGATTTTAATGCTTTAAGAGTTTGACTGGGAAGAGAGGGATAAGAAAGGAAGTGAAAACCTTATTGCGGATCATTTACCAAGGCTATATCAAAAAGAGTTAAAGAAATATGATAATGGTGTGCCAATTAATGAGACATTTCATGGTGAACATTTCCTTAGTATGGTGTCAAAGGAACTTCCATGGTTTACAGATATTACTAGTTATCATGTGTGTGGTGTTCTTCCTTATGGAATGAATTATAAACAAAGGAAGAAATTCTTGCATAATAGTAAATCCTACTATTGGGAGGAGCCTTTACTTTACAAGAGATATGCAGATAGTTTGATTTAGAGGTGGATTCCTTAAGATGAAGTTTAAAATGTGTTACAACATTGTCATTCATTGGAAGTTGGTGGACACTTTGGAGCATTAAAGACAACATCTAAGGTACTACAATCTCATTTTTGGTGGCCTACTTTACTTAAAGATGCTAGAGAATTTATGCTTACATGTGATGGGTGTTAAAGAATGGGTAACATTTCTAAGAAACATGAGATGCCCTTGAAAGGAATCCTTAAAGTTAATCTTTTTTATGTTTGGGGTATATATTTTATGGGTCCATTTCCTAGTTCTTTCTGCTACAAGTATATCTTGGTTATGGTTGACTATATTTCAAAGTGGGTAGAAGCAATACCAACCATTACTAATGATGCAAAAGTTGTCAACAACATGCTTAAGTAAATAATTTTTCCAAGGTTTGGCACTCCTAGAGCAGTAATTAGTGATGTAAGTTCCCATTTTTGCACTAATGTAATAGAGGCCCCTTTAAAAAAGTATGGGGTAACCCACAAGATTGCCACCTTGTATCACCCACAAACAAGTGGGCATATTGAGGTTAGTAATAGAGAGATAGAGTGGATTCTTGAGAAAATAGTGTCTTCTTTAAAAAAGGATTAGGCATTAAAATTAGATGATACGTTGTGGGCCTATATGATAGCCTTTAAAACCCCAGTTGGCCTTACTCCTTACTAATTGATATACAGAAAGTATTGTCATTTACCCATTAAACTAAAGCATAAAGCATATTGGGCAACCAATGCTCTTAATTTTGATTTGAAAAAGGCTAGTAGGAAGATACTACTTCAACTTAATGAATTGGAGGAGTTAAGAATGAATGCTTATGAGAATGCAAAATTGTATAAAAATCACACCAAGTTGTGGCATGATAAGCATTTATCTAAGCAGCAATTTCATGAAGGTATGCATTTATTTAGCTTATTCTACTTTATAGTTCAAGATTGAAATTATTTCCAGGAAAGTTAAAGTTAAGACAGTTGGGTCCTTTTAAGGTTATTAAATTTCATCATTATGGTGCAATAGAAATATCTAATGATAAGGGGGAAATCTTTAAAGTTAATGGCCATTATCTTAAGCCATATTTGATCAGTGAAGCAATCTATCAAGGCTGGTCAATCTCTCTCTCTACATTTAATTTCGCTAGGTTGAGCTATAGAATGTTAAATTTAGCAAGGTAATATTTACACATCTTTTTTATTTTGATATATTTTATTTTATTTGGATTTATTTGTACCACATTTTAGTAATAGTAGTTTTGATAGTTTAATTAGTATTTCTTTTATTAAAATCATTTAAATTTATATTAATCCTTTTTTTGCATATTATTTTATAAATTCTTTTTTACCTTTGATGTTTTTCTTTTATACAGATTATATTTTGATCAAATAATATAAATTTGAATTAGGTTAATCAAGTATAAGTTGAATTATTGTCACTTAGTCTCAATATCGAGTCATCACTATGGTGTTAACTCATTACAAAGACTAAGGCATGGTGAGTAATCACATATGCTATGGCGAGTTTCCCCTTTCAACATTACTCCATGTCATCACCATGGTGCTGACTCGTTATAGAGCCAAACGGTGCTGAGTCATGACCATGGTGCCGACTCGTACTCTCTTATAATATTTCTTCATTTATAACTTTTTATTTAAAGTATTTTTCTTATATTGTTTAATATATTTACTTTACATTTCTTTTCATCATTTTTTTCAATTTAGTGTCTTTTGTCTTCTTACTATAACCAACTCTTAAAAATATGTAAAATTGAAAAGTCATGTCCCTTTCCAACCTTTCACTATCAACTTACACCCTAGCCTAATACCTATATAAACATCCCATTTGACTCACATTTTCTATTCTCTACTTACACCTACAACAATTTCTACACACTTCTCTCAAATCCCCATAAGTTTTCTTCATTCACTTTTTAAAGTTTCTTCTTCTTCATCATCTTCTTACCATTTTCTTCTTTAACTTAAACTTGCCTTTTTATATTCTCCCTAACCTAACTGAATTCCATTATTTCCTTTCCATTATTTTCTCTTCTTTTCATTTTCTGTACACATTTGCTTTCCTATTTTTACACCTTACCCATTATCCTTCTCATCTTCTTCATTTTCTTTACACACTACTACTTTTGTCACTATAACATTATTGCTTTTAAAGATGAGTAAAATGAGGGGTTCATCATCTAAAAGGCCATTTATTGAAGAAGAGCATTAAGAGGAAGAGAACCTTTCACTTACTTACAAGGCCAAATTTCCCATCCTTTCATATGAAGAGGGTGCTAAATTCACCACCATTAAGTTCCAAGAAATCATAGGTTATAAGTATATTCCTAATTCTCTTTTTAATGATATAGGTATGAATGATTCTTTTAATCAAATGTTGACAACTTGTGGGCTGAAAAATTTATGTCTATGAATGTATATACTTATGTTGATCCTAAGCATTTTCCAGCTTATACACCACTTAGTGATGTCCCATTGCTAACCTATACTATTTGGGATTAAATCCTGGATACTTAAATTAACATGCATTGCTAATTGAATGCAATGGAGACTCAAAACCAACAACTTGATAGTCAACGAAGGAAAATAGAGTACAAGTTGAATAAATTCTTTGCCTATTCTAGATATAACATTAAGACTCCTTTGCCTACTCCATTGAATGATTAAGGGAGTATTTCTTTTATTTCCTTACTATTATGGTGCTACATTAGGGACAATGTGCATTATAAGTGTAGGGGAGGGAATAGTAGTAGTTGTCATTTTATTAAGTGTAAGTCTATCTTTATAATTATAGGTTATGTTTTCTTATTTTTTTTGTCATTTATGCTTAACTTTGCTTAATTTTATCTTCTCTATATTTTAATTAGTTTTCTCTTCAGGTTCATTTCAATTTTGATTGAGTTTTCTTTTTAATTATTATGTTAGTAATTATTTTTCTATACTTTAATTGGTAGAATTTTAAAGTTTCATCTAGCATAGGCTTTGAGTTTTCCTTTTTATCTTTTATTATTTTTTTCAAAATCAAGAGAATATTTAGTCAACTTTCTAATTATGCTTAAGGCTAGGATGGTTAGGATTTAAGCTTAAGTTTTTAAGGATTGAAGTGGCCTTAGGGAAGCTACATCCATGATATATGTGTTACTAACTTTTTAATAATGGATAAGGACATCATAAAAAAAAGTTAATGTGATACATTTTGAGCAAGTTATGCATAAGTGAGTATGCTCTTTAATTACACTCATTTGGAAAGAATGTATTACGTTATAAGCTGTTGCATTTTGAGTAAGTTGTGTGTAAGTGAGTATGCTCCTTAATTACATTCATTCAGAAAGAAATGCAAATTAATGCATAAAATATACATAAATAAAAAATGTGTTTCTAAAAATTCCATGAGAATTATTGGTTAATGTGTGTGCTTAATCCTTGTCCCATAGCTACTTTAGTTTTTAAAAATCCTAAGTTTTATGAATGAGCATTATGGTTAGAAAGCTTGATTAACACTTTGACTTTATATTCTTTGATTTTTTTCTTAATAGTTTAAGATAAATTGTTAAACTTATTGATTATACTATGGAATTTGTCTTATCTATCATTGTTGAGCATTAGAAGTTTGCTTATGGACTCTTTTTTTCTTAAAATTATTTTTTGGTTTAGATGACTTATTGAGATTACTATACCTATTTTAGAGAAGATAGAAGATTTTTGTTCTTTTCTCACTTAGGTATTTATTTCTTGCTTAAGGGCAAGCAAGGTCTAAGTGTGAGGGAGTTTGTTATAATGCAAATAAGCTTAGTTCTTTATGCTAGTAATGGTTTAATTTTCTTTAGTTTTGTTATGTATGGTTATGTTTACTTAATTATGCACTATTATTTTTATTTCTTTTGTTTATGTTGTCCTTGTGTTGATTTGTGTGTGTTTTGTGGGTGTACTTAAGTTTAATTCATGCATAGAAGTGAACTTGGATATAGTAGAATGAAGTCTGATGCATGCAAAGTTGAAGTGAGGCTCTAGAAAAGGGTGTCGACTCAACACATGGCTACCGAGTCATAACAAAAAGTGTTAATGCCAACTCGTCACCAACTATTTAATGAAAGAAGAGCCCATGCCAAATCATCACATCCATGCCGAGTCGTGATAGAGACATCCTGTGTTGAGTCGACATAGTGGTGACAAATCGACATGAATACACCTCTTCATCATACCTTTTCATTTTTACACCCATTTGAAGAGGCATGAATTAGAATGCTAAGAAGCCTAAAATACATGAAGATTGTCTATATTTTAGGCAATTGAAAAACATTAGTATTGTATTAAGAATTTATAGCATTATTAGTTTTATTATTGAAAAAGTTGAAGTGCTTAATGTAGTCTATTTAATATATTGTAAAATTTTTTATATATTATTGACTTTTAAATTTCTTAATTAATTCTGATTTGTAATTGTAACATACATTACTTAAAATCGTTATTAGTATAGTCTATTTAATTTGTGTTATTAGATATTAGTAACTTTAAGTTAGTTAGAATAAATTAATATTATTTTAATATCATTCACCTATCCATCCGAGTTAATACAAAATTTACTCTAAATTCCTTAGTATTCGACACCTTACTTAGTCTATATGAAGTCTTGGAGACTAGGGTATTAATTTGACCCATATCAGGTTCCAAGAATTATACTGAAAAACATTTAAAATGGAAGCAATAAGTAGCTTTATAATTTAAAGGGGGATGCCAATCTTGTCTGCTATAATGTACTTTAGCCATTTCTCATTATAAAAGCTTCAAGATAAGTACTTATGAGTTACCCACTAAGATTGATGAATCAAAGTGTCCAAGCAGCCACGAACCAAAGACCAAATGGAAGAATTGATAAAAAAAAGAGCGGGTCAATTTATTCTTATACATGAAGTAAGAACGCAAAAACTCAAAAGGGAAGCTAATATTGTTCACTAACTTCCATGCAAATTTACTTAGCATAGTAGCATTCATCAGGTGTAAGCATGTAAGATTTAATCCACCTTCCTATAGGGGGAGCAACAAATATCCCAACACATAGAGATAAGCTTGTGAGAAATATAGTTACCTGTCTATAAAAAATTCTTGAGGCATCTTTCTAACTGCTTAAGTAATATGGATGGCCATTTATAAACCATGAAAATATGAAGGAAGGATCCATAAATATTAGAATTAATAATTGACAACCTTCTCACGATTGAAAGGGTGGAACCTTTCCACTTATTAAGCTCGTTAATGATAGCATCAGCAATGGGTTGAAGCCATTATTTTTTAAAGGTACCTTTAAACATAGGAACACCTAAGTATTTAATTGGCAGCCTACCAATCTTCATACCCATTATATCTCTTAGCATGATAACATGGGAGGGAGTAACATGCTTACCAAAGAAGATATCTAATTTCTCCCAATTGAATAATTTCCCAGAGAGCATACCATAATGTTGAAACAAGGTCATTAGAGTTTTGAGATTTGACTTAGAATCTTTACAGAAGAGCAAAATTTCATTTGTATAAAGTAGATGAGAAGGGCAATTGACTTCACTATTTGAATGCATTGGAATTAAAGATCCCTTACCAACAAGAGTCATGAGGGAATGATTAATATACTCTTATGCTAAATAGAATAGCAAAAGAGATAATGGGCTACCTTGGCACACCCTACATGAATAGGAAAAGTATCCTTTAGCCAACCCATTTGGAATAATAGAAAGATAAGATGAATGTAAAATAAATTTAACCTAAGCATAAAAAGTGGTAGAAAAACCAAAATAGGTGAGAGCTTATAATGTCGATCTTTAGTGCCATATTACCCTCACTGGAGCAATAATCCAAAAGATTAAATTTTTTCAATGCAATCACAACATAGTCCTCAATATGCCTCCCCTGAATAAATCCAAATTGATTAAGAGTGATAATAGCATAAGAGATGATGGCTAACCTATCAGCAAATATTTTGGAAATTATTTTGTAAACCAAGTTCCCTAAAATAATAGGTCTAAACTTATTAATAAAAGATGCATCATGAGTTTTTGGAATGAGAACCATAAGGTTAGCCATTCATTATCATTTTAGATAAGAAAAAGTGACAAACAACATCACCAACCTCCTGACCAATAATATGCCAACATCGAGTGAAAAAACAAACCAAAAAAATTGTCAAGACCTAAGGCACTTTAATGGTCCATAAAGAAAATAATTTTCTTCACATCTTCATAAGAAGGTAGACTACAAGGAAAATCATTTTAAGAAGTTAAGACCGGATTTGGAATGACATCCTTAATCACTAATAAATCCCTAATCAAGGAAGAGCTTGAAAAAAGGGATGAAAAGAAGTTAATGACATGCATTTGAATCAAAGCATCATCATTAACTAAAGACCCATTAAGCATTAAATTATGAATGCCAGATTGAGTTGTTTGACAAGCCAACAAACTATGATAAAACTTAAAATTACGATCCCTTTCTTTGATCCATCGAACTTGACTTTTCTTTTTCAAAAAAGCATCTTTATTAGCCAATAAAGTGAAAGAGTTTCATGACAATGCATTTCTTAAGACTGAAGATTATCTAAGAAACCATGAAGATCAATCTCTAATTGGATATGAAGAAGATCCTACTAAGCGGTCTTAATATAGGTATCAAGATGGCCAGAAACAAGTTTATTCTAAAGACGAAGACAAGAGCCCAGCTTATTAAGTTTTTTTGATAAAACAAACATCAGATGCCCAATCACTTGGAAAGAAGACCAAAAACATTCAATAGCTTAAAGGAAGTTCTCATGTGATGCCCACATCGAAAGAAACTTGAAAGAACGGTGAACATCAATATTTTTGTTGCTATAAATAAGGAGAAGAGGATTATGATAAGATTGACGTTGCGCCAAAGAGTGACACTCAATGTGATTCTAATGCTAAAAAATAGAAGAATTGCATAAAGCTCTATCCAAATATATATATATATATATATATATATATATATATATATATATATATATTAGATTTACTCCTTTGAGATTATTAGTCCAAGTGAAAAAGGATCCCTTGGTATCCAAACAAGTAAGATCACAATTAGATATTATTGCTAGAAATTCCGAAAAAGAATTTCGAGACAATTCTCAATAATAAATTGATAAGATCTTTCATTAATCACAAATTTATAATAAATTTAAAATTGGTAATCAACAATAAGAGACAATTCTCTTATTAGATAATAAAAAATACAAGATATAGTTTTAGATATGGGAATGTTTTTTAATAGTAATCCCTATTAAACTACTTTTCCATTGATTTATTTTCACGTATTTAATCAATTTAATTAATTGAGTTCTTCTTAGTATAAATATTTAGGTATTTATATTTGTACAATTAAAATTAAAATCATTAATTTAAATAAAATTAAAAACATTTATACTGTATTAAAAGTCTATAATTTTAATCATTAAATTAAAGCTTCATAGCTAATGAATATTTTATTTGTTTTTTTGAAGGGAGTACTTTATCATTTTAAGAAAAAAATTATAATTCATCAAAAATTATTACAACCACACACTACAAGCAAAATGTGAGCAACCCCATAATGAGTGGGGTTATAAAATCTGAATAAAATTTTGAAAATTTCAAGAAAGTTATAATATTTTAAATGTAGTTGTATATTTATACCATTACATTTTTTTAGCATGATTAAACTAAGAAAGAACACCAAATGATTTATTTAAATATTATTTTATTTAAAATCATGCTAAAAATGAATGTGATACATCATATTATGATTTATGAGACTCTTGAAATGAAATTATAATCACCAAAATAATTTTAGTTACAAGCTCATAGGTGTCTTACTTTTAACATATAAATGATTAAGATAGATTATAATGAACTATCAAACATAATATAATGAACTAGCAAATATACCATAATTACAAAGAGAAAAAAAATCATTTAAAAAATATAAATAACTATGGCCGGATGTTTTCATATGTATTATTTACAAAATTTTCTAAGATGTTGTGGGTAATGATATTTGTGTTGATGTTTATAGTTTTTTCACTATAGGTGTTCTTACTACTGAAAATAATTCTAGCTCCATGGTTTTGATTCCTAAAGTAGCCAATGCAATTGCTATTAAGCAATTTCACCCCATTGTTTAAGCAATTTTAACATGAAGATTGTTACTAAGGTCTTGGCAAACTACCTTGCTTTAATTGCCACAAGAATTATTCCTTGTCAGTAATTTGGATTTTTAAAAAATAGGAGCATTTTGAATTGTATAGTTGGAGCCTTAGAAGGAGTAAATCTTTTTCATAAGACTTGTTTTGGAGGTAATATGGCCTTAAAAATGGACATTAGAAAAGCATTTGACACTGTGGATTGGAATTATCTTTTACATGTCTTGGAAGCTTTTGGGTTTTCTATATGATTCCAAGATTACATTCTTGCTATTTTCTTTTCAGCTAGATTATCTATTATGGTTAATGGCAAGCCTCAAGGGTATTTTTCTTGTTCTAGAGGAGTTCATCATGGTGATCCTTTATCTCCAATACTTTTTTATCTGGTGGAGGACTTTTTAAGTCGTTTAATTTTTGCTAAAGTAGATTAAGGTGTGATTTTTCCTATATTGCATACAAAGCATTCCTACTTTCCCACATATTTTTATATGCAAATAATGTTTTGCTTTTTGGGAAAGCATCCATTCGAAACATTTGGGCTATCACTGATACTTTTAAGCTCTAAGAAATTATTTCGGGTCAAGTAGTGAATTGGTTAAAGTTTAAAATTTTCTATGGGAAATCTATTTCAGATAAAAAAAATCTCTAAGCTCCATCAGATTATGAACATGAAGAGAGGTTTTTTTCCTTTTGCTAATTTAGGTGTTCCGTTGTTTATTGGGGCTCCTAAAAAACATTGGTTACAACCTATCGCTGATAAAATTTATAATAAATTTTCAAAATGGAAAGGTTATTCATTATCAATAGTGGATCACTTGACTCTCATTAAATCAATCATTACAAGTTTGCTTCTTCACTCATTCACTATTTATAAATGACCATTTTCTTTTATTGCTATATTGGAGCGTGTTATGCATAATTTTTTATGGGAAAGTTCTATACATAAGAGGAAGCTTGTTATTGTGCCTTAGAAGTTATCTTGCTTACCATACAAAGAAGGAGGAATTGGTATTAAGAATTTACAAATTCTTAATGAGGCAATGTTGAACAAAACATTATGGAAAGTCTTTAGTGTTCATGAGTACCCTATGGTTGTTCTTCGTAATTGGTTTTTATACCCTTCTAGCATTTCTCGTGAAAATTATTTTTACTCATCCGTTTGGTTTTCTATTAAATGGATTTATGCATCTCTTCATTTTGAGATTTTTTTTGGTTCATTGGCTCTTCTTTGAAGCTTAATTTTTAGACTAACAGATGGATTATTCCTTCTGTGGCAGATCAACTTGCAATTCCTATAAAAGAGCATCGACATTTTGTTAATTTTATGTCATAATTTATAGTTAATGATTCTTGGGATCTTGGTCATCTTAATGATTTAGTAGTTAAATCAAATATCAATTCAATCTCCTCTTTTAAAAATACTAATGATGTTTGTGCTCAGACTGTTGTCTCGAATGGTGTTCACTCTGTTAAAAATAAGAATGAGAAGCTACTTTATTCTCACCATTCAGTCACTTAGCATTCCCCTATCTCATTCTTTGATCTCCTGGTATGTGCTGATCTGGTACCTTCCTACAGAAGATAATCTTTTGAGGAAGGGCTTGTGTTTTGCTTCTCGTTGTGTGTTGTGTGAAGCACATACCGAAGATGGAGATCATTTGTTCACGAGTTGTGCTTTTTCTTTGGAGATATGGCATGCTATTTTGAAATTTTTTGGAAAGAAAATTTTGGTTTCATGTACTTTGAAGGATCACATTTTAGATGTTATGGTTCACCAATTCAGTTCTCAACTCAACACATGCACTACTATAAGTACAGCTTCACCCCAAAATGTCTTAGGCAACTTTGAATGTGAGAGCAAAGATTTGACTCTCTCTATCAAAGTCCTATTCACCTTCTCAACTAAACCATTCAACTGTAGCATCTTTGGAGGTGTCATTTGATGTCGTATACCATGCTCTTTACAATAAGCATCAAATGGTCCATAATATTCTCCACTATTGTATATTCGAATGCACTTCAGCTTTTTGCTAGTTTATCTCTCCACCAAGGTATGAAATTCCTTAAAGACATTTATCACCTGATCTTTTGACTTTAAAGTGTATGCCCATATCTTTTGAGAATAATCATCAATGAAAGTCACCAAGTACTAACAACCACTAATTGACTTTGCCATTGGCCATATAAGTTTGAATTAATTAAATATAGCATATTCTTCATTCTAAAAGGAGGAGTACTCCTGAAAGCAACTCTGTTTTGCTTTCCTATAAAATAATTAACACATTTCTGCATATGCATAAGATTTACTCTAGATAACACATTTTTCTTGGCTACCACTGTCATCCTTTTCTCATTTATGTGGTCGAGTCTTCTATATCATAACTTAATTGTACTATCTTTCTCCATAACATTCACCATGTCTTTAGAGAGATTTGCATGCATAAAGTCCAATGTTGAGTCCTTTTTGTCTCTAGCCACCACCAGGGAGCCTTTAGTGAGTTTCCATTGGCAATTATGGAAGGTGTTCTAGAAACCTTCATCATCAAGCTTGCCTATTGAAATCAAATTCAGGTGAATATCTGGAACATGCTTGACATTCTTCATGTTAATGATATGCACTAGGTTAATCATGTATAATTATGTTTTGACTTTATCATTTTATTTAATAAAGAGACATTTTTCATTATCATTTTATATTATGATAATTACTTGAATAGTCAATTTTTACTAAGGTCATCAAGTATGTGACTTGATAGTAAAATCCTTAGATTAAATATAAGTTTTATTCAAATTATCCCTAATCATAATAATGTATTATGGCTAGTATGGTGTTGCTTAATGATTATGTTTTACTAATCATGAATATGAGATATTAAGTCAACTCATAGGTACTTCTTTGAGAAATAAAGTGTTGGATTGACCCATCATGAGAATACTACATAGATAATTGTCATAAGTAATTCTCATCACAGTAATATTGGCTTAGTCCTTTGACCTTGAAATCACTATGGATTTCTATATAAATATTTTATATCTTGACACAATCTTACATTATCATTAACCAGATGATAAAATAGGTTGTTGTTGGGTATAAAATAAGTTATGTGAGGAATGTGAGTGATTGAGAAGGAATTTGCCCCTTATTTAATATGAGAAAGATATCTATGGGTTCTTGATAAGATAGACTAAGGAAAATGCATGGCCATGCTAAAGTATACTTGGAAAAGAGTTATCATTCTTAGTCTACTTGGAATCAAGAAATTATATGATTGAATTCTATAAGGATGACATAATCTATGCCTTATATTCAATCAAGATATCATGTGACAAAAGGACTAGAATATTCACTGTATATTAGGTTATGTCAGATTATTGACTTCATATGACCAATATAATGCAAATGTGCATAGTTATTTAGGTTAGTTAAGGTTTATTTTCATTTTATTTCATTATGTTTTGTGTGTTTATTTGATTATGAAATTATTATTTTTACTTGTTTTATCTTTATGGTTTATTATGTAGGTTTTATACATGTTTTAGGCTTAAATTATGTTTGGAAGAGACTTGGAGTTGATTAGAACAAGTTAGGAAGCATAAGAAGTCAAGCTTGAATTTTTGAGAAAAAGCACGAGTCATCACTAGAGGCATGACTCGTAATAGAGAGCCTCCATGATGAGTCATCACCATGTAACGAGTCATCACAATGATGCTTATTCAAAGAGTGTCAATTTTCTAGTTTGAATAGTTTTCTTTTTTTAGCTATAACTTCTTTTAAAAACATTCAAATTAGGTGATTCAATTTTATTTAGAAAGATAACAAAATGATCTACAACTTTCATGAAGGAACATTCTAGATTTAAGGTCATCTAAATAGAAAAAAAATGACCTTGAAGCTACAGAATCTGCAAAGAGAGTGAATTTTCATGTCAAGTGGTGCCTTTCCAACTCTAAATGAATTCTAGTCACTTCTGAGGTCTATAAATACATAACTTTAGCCTTGTTTTTTATATGAAGAATATAAGTGGTGTTTTAAAGATAGATAACAAGTGAGATATATGAAATAGACATACAGAGCATTGTAAAAGGACAATTATTACTACTTAGTTTTTATTTTAGAATCATTTGTCAAATCTAGTTTTGGAGGAGACAAACTTAAAGAAGACAAAGCCAAGAAGCAAAGGGAGATCATTCACTATCAAGCAACTTTTAAAAGACATAGTAGAAGGGTTTATTCATTTAATCTTTTCTCTTCCCTTTTTCTATGTTGTATTTGATCATTGTTTACTTTCTTAATCATGTATTTTGGTTAAGTCTTGTATGAGGATTGCAATGATGAATTAATCTTAAGAACTACATTTTTATCTTTATTGTTTATTATTTAATTTCAATTAGTGCAAATGGTGTTATGTATGCTTGATCATCATATGTAACTTATTAATCAAAGTATCCACAACGAGAGTTGGGGTAATTTGGTGGAATGTAATTGAAATTACTTAATAATTGAATATTGCTAGGAGACAAGGATTTTATTTTAAAGGAACAATAATTAGTATAATATCTTTTTGGTTTTATTTTATCTTTACAATAACACGAGAGTGCTTGTAGACTCTAAGAGGAAATACCTTTAAACAACAATGAGAATTACTTTTGAAGACCATAACTAATTTCCAATCGATATGTTGTATGATAATTACGTGCAAAGTTCTTATTTAATTTTGAATTGTAAATTCTCTCATGCATATATTTTGTTATAATTTCTCATAAGAATTTCTAGTAATTAGTTAGTAAGTTAGATTTTTTTTTATTTTTTACATTAGCTATTATTATCTTGATATTACTTTGTCTATTCATTTGAGTATCTATTCGGTTAATACAAAGTTCAAATTCCTGAGTGTTCGACACATGACTTGCTCTATGCTAAGTCTTAAGGACTAAGGTATTAATTTGACTCACTTTAATGACTTGGATAGTCATAATGTCTTGCTAGAAATCACTTATGACTTATAGGCCTAACTAAAGATTTAAGACCCAGTACCAACGTCATATGAACTTACAAGTTCACACACTTTGAACAAGCCCAAAACGAATATGGGTTTAACAAGCCCAAATAAGCTCTATGGAAATAAATAAATAAAATATTTATTTATTTAAGGTAAAAGTTATCTTAAATAAGTAGAATATTATTTCTGATTTAATCTTAAATAAAATCAAAATAAGTATAAGTGAGAAATTACCAAAAGGTTGTTTGGCAAGTGAAACCCTAATTTAAATGTCTATAAATATGTTATATTCTATAGTGTTTTATACACTCTCATTTATTCTACCACCAAATTCGTTTTCTCTCTTTTAGAAAATAAAACATAGAGTTCTTTTTAATTATTGATTTATGAGAAATCAAAAAAAAGGTTCTAGCACACAAATATTTGTTTTTAAAATCAAGGGCTGTTTATGTGGACACTTGTGGAGGATGGATTCTTTTAGAGACATCTCAAATCTGAACTGCTAAATTAAAAGTTCGAGGTAGGGTGTCACTGGAGTGAACCTCCTCTCTTCCTTCCAGATTTCTTGCTTCTTCTTCGTTTGTCGTAAGAAAATAAAAATCCTAGATTTCATCAATTAATCGAATTACTTGGACCCATGTTCAGATTTATGATTGAAATCTTATTTTTTCGCTATATATGGAATCACAAAACTTAACACTTCAAGATTAGTCTTATGCCATTTGCCATTTCTAAACACACATCTCCTTCAACAATAACTCTTGTTCGATTGCCATTTCCCATCTTTAAAAATCCAAAATCTCAGAGAGTGTATGATGAGAAGAATTCTCGTTGAGATATAGCATGAATGGAAGCACCACTGTCAATCACCCAGCTGGTCTCATGGGTAGTAAGCTTAACAGTATCATCATAAAAAAGGACATTGAATTCTCTGAGAAGATTTGCTTCATCATCATCACTGCTATCATCTTTTCTCATATTTGTACCTTTATTCTTGTCCTTAAACTTTTGACTAAACTTTTTAATGTGGCCTTTCTTTTTGTAGTAATGGCATTCAATATTTGTATATTTGTTTGAATTTCCTCTACTTTTACATCTTTACTTTGAGTTTTGAGTCTCACTTCTCCCCCTGGAATTTACAACAAGGATATTTGTCTGTGTTGAAGAGGTACAAAATACCGCTTTTGAAAAATTTCATATTTACTACACCGTTTGGTGCAAAGTTTGTAAGAGAAATTTTCAAAGTCTCCCATAACTTTAGTAGAGAAGCCATTACCATAAGAGCAAGAATTTCATTGTCAAAATTTATGCTCATTCCTAACAACTGATCCACAATCCCTTGCATTCCATTCAAGTGATCAGCGACAGAAAAGTCTTCCTGATATTTTATTTGCATTAATTTTGTCAAATAAAATAATTTGTTGTTGCTTGTCTTTGAAGCGTATAGCTCCTCAAGCTCGTTCTGCAATGTTCGTGCATGAATTTCATTATAAATGTGGTTGTACACATTGTCTTCAATGGACTGTCAGATAAAGCCACAAACTTACTCATACACAAATTTCCATTCCTCATCCATCTTGCCATCAGGTTTTGTTATAGCAAAAATCAGTAGATGCAACTTCATCACAAATAGGAGATCTTTCATCTTATTTCTCCATATGTGGTAATTTGTGTCATTTAAGCTAATAATCTTACTAGTTTTAACCTCCGTCGTTTCAGTATTTAATAATGCCTTCAGAATAAGAACCAATAGCTCTGATACCACTTTTTGAGAAAATTAACAGAGTTGGCGTAGCGGAATAATACTCACAAAGACAAAATAAAAATTACTATAGGAATAATTAAGAAAATAAATAAATGGAAGCGGTTTAAACCGACCAATGGGTGAATATAATTGGCGGTAAAATCTGTCATATAAATAATATAAAAATGATATCAATATTTTAACGTGGTTCACCCTTAGTGTTGGGCTACATCCACGGGACAAAATCTAAATAATTGTTTTATTATAAAAATAGTAGATACAAAAGAGAGTTTTTCCTAGATCAATATTAGAGGCATATAATAAAAGAGTTCTCACTAAAATAATAACACTTAAAGTGCTTCCCACACCCCAAAAGAATTTTCTCACAATTTTGTTGCTCACTCATTGAAAAAAAAATTTCAAACCTTTAAAATTTTCTCACACTCATCAAAACAAAAAATTATTTTGCCTACCACAGGCATACACCTCACTCAACTTTCTTCTACTTATTTGTTGCCTATTACTTGTGTTTTTCTTCTTCATCCGAATGCCTTTATATAGACATTAAGATAAATAAACAAAAAATAAATAAATGTATTTCAACTTTGGTAGACACCAAAATATAATGCCTATATTTTTTACCTTTCAAAAAAAAAAAAAAAAAAAACTTTTCTGACATGTAGCTCAATTAGGAGGGATCCACAATAAAAACATCCACTTGCTATCATGTTTCGAATCATGCTAACTTTTGGGGCCTCTACAATCAAGGTCTTGATAGAAATCATTTCCTTAGTTTCGCTTGGTGCGTATATGACAAGTTAATTGAGATCAAGAAAGGGAAAGCATGTAATCGTATAATGACACCATGGACATCACTAGATAGACAGTTGGATGATATATTGATCTCGGAATCAGAGGATGAAGGCTAGATGGAATCTTTACTCTGCTTTGAAGAATCTAAGGAGATGCATGGTCATAAATTTATGTGTGTTAAATTTTATATTTGACTCTTATGTAAGTTTAGATATGATTGGAGAAATGTAGTGCGCCGTTAGTTAGTTTGTATCTTTTTCTTATTCATTATAAGATAAGAGAATAGTGGCTGACATAGGACTATGAATGTGTGATTGCAGGTAATGATATCTCATGATTTCATTCACAAGCATAAATTTTTGTTTACTTCTATTAATTCAATATAAAATACTGTGTATCACACATTCAATTTTTAGATATAATATTTTAACTGTAAATAAAACTTTTTCCATTAAAATTATGCGTAAAAGTATAGTATTTCTTGAGTTATTTAGCAAATTATGGTAAAAAATAAAATAAATTTCCATTTTATTGTACTTGTAAAACTAATTCTCTTCTTTGTGGTGTATTATGAAAATGTTTTACATGTTATGATATTTTTTACTGAGATGGAGAGAAGAAAACATTTTTTTCCTCAAACCACCACTATTAGTAGCTTTATCATCATACCGTCACCAGCGGTGGTATGAATGTATGTGATTAATTTTTTTTCTTATCCATTCCGCTGAATGGAAGAAAACGTTTGTCCCCCAGATTTGACACTAATGTTGTCATGATGTCATATAATAATTGTTAAATGATTATTTTAACTTTCTAATATTATAATTATATAAGTTATTATTTAGTTATAATTATGTTATTTTTTAATAGATAGTTAGTAACTAATAATAATAATAACAATAATAATAATAATAATAATTATTATTATTATTATTATTATTATTATTATTATTATTATTATTATTATTAAATTTTTAAGGTTATTTAAGTTAAATTTTTAATATAAAATAGATAATTTTAAAAATAAAATGATTTAATATGTTCCATAATGGTAAAAATTGTTATATTTTATTTGATATATTTGTTAGTATTATATTTACGGATATTTAATAGTAAATTTTTTTTATGTATATATTTTAGTAAATATATATATTGTATTCAATTATTAGTGAACAACAAATTATTTAGTTTGTAAGAAAAATTTATTACTCAATGTAGCGAAATAAATTTGCTTATTTGGTTTAAAAATTGTATTTCCAATATATGTGTTGTTGTTGATGATGTTAAATCATAATAATAATAATTTTTAACATATGTGTTGTTATTAAAAGAGAGGGTAAAAGAACTAGCTAACTGAAAAAATAAGAGTTTTGAGAGGACTGAGTACACAGTTTTAAGAGTTTTTGAGAGGAACTGTGAAATTTTATTTTATGCAAATGAGTTAACTTTTACCTGCATACTATTTAAAACAAAAATTTATTCACCCATCCTACCTTCATCGGTGGTTGTGGTGATATGGGGCGAATCGCTGTTGATGAAACAGTTTCATAATGCCACTGTCACAGGCGGTATGAGAAAACACCAAAGTCACGCCCTGCAAAGGCATTGGGAATGTGTGCCCTATAGGAATTTTTTTTGGTGTCTGATAAAAGCCACACAAACATGAATTTTTTTGTGCCATCTCAATTGTTTTTGTCCACACAACAACAACAACAATAATAATAATAATGTTATAATCATTATAATATTAAAATAAAAACAAAAAATTAAAAATTAAAAAATATCCCAATTTTTGTCATACAAAATTTTTTTGGTTGGCCATGCAAAATTTGTAGCAGGTTGGCATGCAACATTCTTTTGCTTGGCATGCAAATTAAAAAAAAATAATGACTAATTAATTAATCATAATCATAAAAAAAATTATTAGTCACTCATTATTATTTTAATATTTTTTATTTTGGTCACTTATTATTATTTTAGTCACTTATTATTATTATTATTATTATTATTATTATTACAATTTTATGGTAAAAAATAAAATTATTTATTTTCCAAACAAATTTGTTTCCATGCTCCCATGCAAAATTCATTGCAAATTGTGTGTTTTTTTAAAAAATTTTGTTGTTTTTTATTGTAATATTATGATAATTATAATTAATTAATTATAATAATATTAAAAATAATATCATATTTATAATAATATTATGATTTTTTTCTAATTTATTATTATTATTATTATTATTATTATTATTATTATTACCTAAAATAGTAATGCTCATGCACTTTGGCAAATAATGCTTATGCGCTGTGGCCAATCTTGAGGATTAATATCTAAAATAGCATTCAGAGATTCCCTCCTAAGCGTCCCTCAATTTTCTTTTAAAACAAGAGCCTTTCCGCCACTAGCAGTGGCGGAAGGCTTTAAGGCTCTTGCCTTCCTTTTACATCATCTTCCCTTGTCTCCTGGTAGCATTGGGAAGGGGCGAAATAGTGGCCATACAGGCATTGTCACACACCATATGAGTTAAAGCATGTTGCCCCATCTTCTATTGTCTCCTGGTAACGTGTTGGCTTATAAAAAAAAAGACCCTTAATCGCCTTTAGCAGTGGTGGAAGAAGGCTCATGCTCTGTAGAGAAAAATTATTTTTTACTTCTTCCACCATTTGCACCAGCAGTTTGAATGTAATCAAGTTTGTCATTTAGCTATACCGTCATTTTGTTTGTTTATTTTTTTAATATTAAAAAATAAAAATATCAAAAAATAGAAATTATTTTTACAAATACCATAAAATGAGAAATTATTTTCTTTTTTACCATAAATTGGTAAATAACCTGTATTTCTTTTCTTTCTAATAATAAGTATAAATAAGTGAATTTAAAGTGGATATATATATATATATATATATATATATATATATATATATATATATGAATTAGCTTATAATGTGTTAAAAAACCAAAATATCACTAATTTATGTCAAGATAACATCTCCTAATACAACTTAACCACTGGTATCCATTTATAGTGCTTATCTTAGTTGTTGTATTCTCTGTTATTGATTTGTATTAATACTTGATATTCATACAATAATATATAACTTTCACTCCTCAATTGTTATTCTGAGTTAGTATCAAGCAAACATAACAAAAAAAGATAATCTGCCTCATCTATTTCTTCTTCTTCCTCACCTTCTACCTCTTCCACCACCTCTCATACTGTCTCTCTTCTCTCCCTTTTTATCTCCTTTTTCTTCTACAACACCATCTCAAAGTCAATCATACCTTCTCTATCAAATTAACTTCCAAGAATTATATTCTTTGGAAACTGTAATTTTCTCCCTTATTAAATTTCTAGAACCTAAATGGTCTTGTTAATGGTACGGAAGTTGCTCCTCAAAAAGAAGTTCTTGACTATACTATAGGTCAGCTTGTTCTAAATCTAGAATATAATCTATGGTTTCACAAAGATCAACTTTTGTTCTCTTGGTTGTTATCTTCCATATTCGAGGAAGTATATCCTCATCTTATTGGTCTTAATTCCTCTGCTGAAATTTGGAGAGCCTTGGCTATAGTATATGGAGTCATAAGTAATGCCCAGAAAATGCAAGTTCACATTGAATTGCATAACCTTTATAAAGGAGAAAAGACTATCTCTCAATATCTTTACCAAGCCAAAGCTTTGGTAATTCTTCAACATTAGCTGGACAGGCTATTACTTCATTAGAATTCAATGCTATTATCTTTCAAAAATTGGGTGTTGAATATAATAGGATCATCAGTGCTTTACAACAATGATCTAATTCACTTTCATTTATTGAACTTCACTCTCAACTTATCTCTTATGAACTTTTACTGAATACTCAGCAATCTAAAGTTCCCAATATCAATTTTGTGCAACGTGCTGGTCCTTCTTCGCCATCATCTTTTTCTCGGGCTATTAGATCTAATCGAGGACGATCTTTTAATTGGGGTGGCTAAAGAGGTTACAATAATTCCACCAATTTGCTGGCTTGTCAGATATGTGGATTTACCAACCATATTGCCTTAAATTGTCATCAAAGATTTGATGCCAATGTTGCACCTCAATCTCAATTTTCCTGTACTTAGACAACCCATAATTCTGTTGACTCATAGCCGAACATGCAGGCTAATCTCTCTTCAATTCAACATGCTCCAAGTCTGTTCTCTACACCTAACTCGGCTCCTTCAATGGCCTAGTATCATGACATATGAGCGACACATCATGTCACTCCTAATTTATCTTCCCTTAGCATTTCCCATGAATACAAAGGTACGGACAAATTAATTATTGGCAATGGTAATGCTTTGCAAATTGCTAATATTGGACATGGTTTGCTTCCTTCTCCCTCTAAACCACTTGTTTTTAAAAATATATTACATGTGCCTTAAATTACAAAACCTTTGCTTTCAGTAAACAAATTATGTCAAGATAACCCTTATTTTTTTGAATTTCATGATGATCATTGCCTTATGAAATATCAGGTCTCCAAGAAGGCAATACTTCAAGGACCGAGTGAACTTGGACTCTAGAAATTACAAGGCTCTTCCCCTTCTCTTCATAACACAACTGCGAATTTTATCTCCTTAGAAAATTGGCATGTAAGACTAGGGCATCCTAACTACTCTACTGTTCGTTGCTTGGTTCAACAATTTTCTCTTCTTTATTTAAATAATAAAATTCCCCAAAAATAAATGTGAACCTTGTTGCTTAGGCAAACTTCATTGTTTGCCATTGTACTTGACTAACCATCATAGTATTCAACCTTTAGAATTAATACATTCAAATGTTCGGCGTCCTGCCTCCATGTCTTCTTTTTCTGGCTTTAAATATTTTGGACTTTTCATTGATGACTTCTCTTTATTTAATTGGTTTTATCCCATTAAATGTAAGAATGAAGTTTCAACTATTTTTTATCAATTTCATTCCACGGTGGAAAAGCAATTTGATTTAAAAATCAAATCCTTCAATTCTGATTGGGGAGAGGAGTTTCGACCATTATGTAAATTTTTTAAAAACACAAGAATTATTCATCGAATTACTTGTCCTCATGCACATGACCAAAATGGTACATCTGAAAGAAAAATTCAAAGTATTATTGATCTTAGTCTTGCTTTGTTGGGTCATTATGGAGCACCTTTCAAATTTTGGGAATATGCTTTTGAAATGATAATTTTTTTAATAAATCAAATGCCTACTACTTCTTTAAAAAATAAAATCCCATATCAAGTTTTATACCAAAAAGAACTAGATTATTCTTCCCTTCACATTTTTTATGTGCTATTTATCCTTCGCATCGACCTTACAATAGAAATAAATTTTCTTTTCGCACAAACTAATGTATTTTTCTGAGTTACTCCCCTCATCATTTGGGTTATAAATGCTTTGATAAATTAAATAATAAGATTTTTATTACTTGTCATGGTGAGTTTGATGAGAATTTATTTCCTTTTCAACATCTCAATCATGTCTCTACCCCCGACCCGCCAGTCAACATGCCTATAACTCTATGGTTACAAGTAATGCACCAAATTCCAAGTTCACTTATGTCTTTAGGTATTGTCTCCTTACCCAACTCTAACACTTCCTCTCCTTCAAATTCTATCTCTTCCACACCTCTATCTGTTTCCTCTTCCCCATCCATATCTGATTCTATTAACCCTTCTCAACCTTATCTTTATACCACTCTCTGTGACTCTAATGGACTCAATATCTTTATTAATCTCTGTCCACAACATCCTACATCACCTGAACCTCATCCTTCCTAACAACCCAAAACTAATCCTTCCCAACAACCCACAACTTCTCATTTACAACCACTCGAACCATTAACAATTCACCGAACACATTCCATTAAATTAAGGGCTTCCACCCATTCTCGTAAACCAACAACCCATCTTATCACAACTAGCAAAACTGAAAGACACTTTGAACCCACTTCTTTTGCCTAAGCTTACAAAATAAAAGAATGGAAACAAGATATGTCTAATGAAATGTTAGTTTTTCTTAGCAATCACACATGGACTCTTGTTCCTCCACCTTTACATGGAAATGTCATTGGTAACCAATGGGTGTATAAAATCAAAAGGAATGCGGATGGTACTATAAAACATCTAAAAGCTCGCTTGGTGGCCCATGGATATTCTTAAGAATATGGTATTGATTACACATACACCTTTAGTTCGGTTGTTAAGCCACAAACCATTCGGATTGTGTTATCTATTGTCGTGTCTAAAGGATGGTTACTCCAGCAATTGGATGTAAGCAATGCTTTTTAAAATGGGGACTTGCATGAAGATGTGTATATGGTGCAACCATAGGGTTTTGTTGATCAAAGACATCCATATTATGTTTGTAATTTATAAAAATCATTTTATGGATTCAAACAAGCACCTCGTCTTGGTACTAAAAGCTAAGATCCTACTTAATGTCCATTAGTTTTTTTAATTCACAAGTGAATCCATCTTTGTCATTTTTAATCATGGAATGAATCACAATTTTCTTTTGGTTTATACTGATGATGTGGTTCTTACTAGGAATTCTAGCTCTCTTTTTCAGCATTTGATTTGGCAATTACACATGGTTTTCTCTCTTCGAGACTTGGGTGCTTTATAGTATTTTCTTAGTGTACATGTAACATATAGTTCTGTTGTTCTTTTTTTTTTATCTCAACACTCATATATTCAGGACATTCTTCGGCATGCTGATATGCTAAATTGTAAACCTTGTACAACACTTATGGTGTCAAGTACTATTCTCTCCAAACTTCATGGTTCTACCTTATCCTCTGATGATGTTGTCAAGTATCGTCCACTATGTGGAAGTCTTCAATATGTTTCACTCACAAGACCAAATTTATCTTTCTCAATTCATGCATAAGCCCACCGATGAGCTTTACAAGGCTCTTAAATGTTTGCTCAGATTTTTTACAAGGCACTTCTAACCACTGTTTGCTAATTCAACGATGTTTCGTGTCTCATCTTGTTGCATTTAATGATTCAGATTGGGCAGGTTGTCCTTGTAATAGAAAATCAACTGGTGGGCATGTCATTTATCTTGGTAAAAATCTTCTTTCATGGAATTCAAAGAAATAAAAGACTGTTAATCACTCTTCAACTGAATCTGAATTCAAATTTATTGCCAATGTCTGTGGAATTAAAATGGCTATAGAATTTATTAGATGAATTAGGTGTGTCTCTTTTAGCACCTCCTCATGTTTACTGTGACAATATTAGTGTTGTGTATCTTTCTTACAATATAGTCTTCCAAGATCAGACTTAGCATATAGAAGTAGACTTTCATTTTGTCTAAAATCAAGTCTTGCACAAGGAACTTATTGTGTCTTCGGTTTCTTCCAAAAATCAAGTTACCGATATTATAAACAAATTGTTGATTCATGTGTTATTCCATCATTTTCGGGACAAGCTTCAGTTATTTTCACCACCATCAGCTTGCAGGGGCTATCAAGATAACATCTCCAAATACAACTCAATCACTATTATCCGTTTATAGTGCTTATCTTAGTTGTTGTATTATCTATTATTTATTTGTATTTATATTTGATATTCACACAGCAATATATTAACTTTCATTCTTCAACTGTTATTCTTAGTATTTAAATAAAAATATTCTATCTACAATTAATATTTTAATTTGAGTTAATATTTTATTTTATTTTTTAAAATAATTGTAGAATTGTCATATACTATACTAGAAAATTAAATTACTTGTTTATTCATTTATATTTGTGTTGACATTGTTAAAGTTAAGGTAAAAGATGGTGTACACTGGATAGTTGCACTAAACTACAATTGTTATACCATGAACCTCTTGTTTATATTGCAATATAAAGGGTCCATTAAAAAACGCATTTTTTTTATGATTTTTTTCTATAAACAACCATCTTGCCTCTTAAGAGTAATCAGACCATAAAACAACACCTTCATAATATAGTAAACCAGCAGCTCAGTTGCAAACTTTGGAGCATGAAGAGCTCAGTGCTTCCCAAGCTTTTGTGAGATGGGAACTTAGAGCCTGTTGGATTCAATATTTGCAAAACTAGAAAAATACTGAAAAAGATAAGAAAGCATCAATGGAGAAGAAAGCCCTCTACAGAAAAAGAAACGAAGGTCGAGAGACTTGGCACACCTTTTAGGTCCCTTAAGAACAACAAGAAAAAGTTAGATGAAACCAATATGAAATTATTGTCCGAACACTCAGGATCATGCACAATGGGTCATACATCTTTTTCATATAATGGTTTCAATGTAAATGCACATGGATAGCACTAATGTTAGTGGAGGTGGTGCATAAAGCATGAGTTTGTAAACATGTTCTGTTCATGCATGGAAACAAAAATTTTATTCATTAAAAAATTATTTTATTTTTTATTTTTTAATTATAATAAATTAACTTTTACTTATATTTTTGTTTAGTTAAATAATATAGATTTATTACTTAAATAATGCAGGTTCATAAGATAAAATATGTACGTTTATTATTTGAATAATGCAAGTTTTATTACTTAAATAATACAAGTTCATTGTCTTTCACCTACAACTTCATTGATTTTCACTTGTAGATTCATTAGTCTTCCTTAGTTTTTATGACTTTTGAATCTACAGATTCATTAACTTTCACCTACAATTTCATTAATATTTTTATTTTAATTTCATTTTTTATTTTAATTTTATTTTGTAGCTACTATGAAAAATTATTTTATATTCAATTTCTTTTTTTCAAAAATCTCATTTTTTTTCTATTTATCATTCTTTTATATTTAATTTTATTTTCTTTTTTATTCTAATTTTTTTAAAATTTAATAAAAATGAAAATAGTATTGGTTGGAGATTATAGGATGGAAAAATCTCTCAAGAGTTAAGAGAGTCCTGAACCTTCCAAACTCTCTTAGTGTCCTCTGTTAGCCAGGCAACAGTGCTAGGCTGCCCTGGCCTCCGCTCCTTCCAACATGGATTATCTCAATCATTCAGCTATGTTTGCTCCAAAGCCACGAACAGAAAACTTATCCTATGCTGATACTGTGAAGGCTTATAATCGAGATCAGCAACTGACCTATTTTTCAGCAGAAAAAAATTCAGCCTCTTAAAAAGGGGGCTTTATCGCGATTAAATTAATCAATAGCTGTATGAACAGCAATTGAATGTTTGCCAAAATTATGTTGTCTAAGCGGGAAAAGCCATGGAAAATTGTGGATTTAAAGAAAAAGCTCTCTTCAGTTTGGAATTTATAATCTAGCTAGAAATTTTTTTCTTTAGGATGAGGGTATTATAATGTTTTATTAAATTCCAGTGAAGAAAAAATTATGTATGGAGTCATGGTTCCATTGCCCTAAAACCTGGCATATCGCGCTTGCAACATTGGGTTCCAGATTTTGATCCCACAAAATAGAAATCAACCACCACTTAGCTTTGGGTTTAGTTTTACAAGTTACCATGGGAATATTGGCACTCCTAGATTTTAGCTTCCATTGTTAATGGCATTGGTGATCCCTTGAAAATTAACAATGCCATAATGAACGAGGAATTTAGACATTATGCTCGGATTCTTATTGATCTTAACTTGTCGAATAAATTGCTCGAAAACCTGTTAGTGGAAAGAATTGGACAAAGCTTCTTTATCGATGTGGTGTACGAGAATTTGCCCTTATTTTGCAATACTTAATCACATATTGGACATGCTTCGAAATATTGTCGATTTAGTAAACAGAGGCAAATGCTAATAAAAACTGATGAGACTATAATTGAAATCATATTGCAAAAAAAGGTTGAGACCAGGCAAGTGTGGCAGCCAAAGTCCACTGTACCAATTACGAACTCCTTTGAATTATTGCGATGTGATCTTCCATTAGGAGATGCTTCCACCAAGGATGATGTCATGGATGGAACAGTAGATAAAGTGGCGTAGGAAGTTAATATTATGGATTCAGTGCAGCTTGTTCCTTTAGCTATATCGGATAATGATAATTATGGTCAGCATGCAAACGAATCATTAGTAGTGTCTGATAATGATAATTCTAGTCAGCATGAAAACAAGGACTGTGGCCAACCAAATGATATTGAGAATGTTTCGGATAAGCAAAATCTAATTGATTCAGCAATGCCATATGCTAATGCTGTAACTAATGAGGTTCAAGAGTTGAATGTGGCTCCTATGGTTACTGTGGATATTACAGCTCCTACAAAATCGGTTTCTTGGGCTGATGACATTGAAGATAAGGAACCCCAGTCTACAGTTCAACGATGAAAATCTACTTCTAAAGGTACGAAATTTCAAGCTTCCCTTTCTAAAAGGGTAATTAAGAAGCATGATAAACTAAATTTATGAAGATTATATACAATAATTTTCGTGGAATGGGCAACATTTCCACCTAACACATTGTTTTCTTCTTTTGTCAATAGTATACCCAAATTACATTTGTTTAGCAGAGCCAATGGTGCCTTTGTCTTTAATATCTTAGTCTTATTAGGATAGATTGGGTCTTAATTTGATTGCTACTAATTGTTATCCAATTCCTTCTCTATGGGTTTTTGGTAAAAGGGGTGCTTCTATTCCTTCTTTTACTCATATCCATGACCAATATATTACTATCAATGTTTTTATTGCTAAGTTTGAGTAAAGAATGACTTTGTTTACGGTAGTGTATGGTGTAACCATCACATAGTGCTTTGGTATGATCTTTATAACCTATCTCTTACACTTTCTTTGAGTTGGTGTGTGCTAGGAGATTTTAATGCAGTGCTTGGTGCCCATGAAAAGCTAGGTAGAGCTCTGGCTTCTACTCCTTATAGGGATTTCTAGGTTTAATGGATGATTGCCTTTTGTTAGATATCTCTTCTAAGGGAGCTTTCTTTACTTGGAGTAATAGTAGGCATGGAAATAACAGAGTGGAATGCCATCTAGACAAAGCTTTAGGAAATATTTCTTTCTTTAATCAGTGGTCTGAAATTTCTTGTTCAGCTCTTCCAAGACATCATTCTGACCATTCTCCTCTTCTGCTTAATATTGCTTTTTTGGATGTAAGGGTCTCTATATTTCAATTTCATGCAATATAGGTCACACATCCCAATTTAAGAGAGCTTATTGGTTCTTCTTGGTCAAGTTTGATTCTCAATGCTTCTCCTTGGTAGATTATAGGAGCAAAGCTTAAGAGACTTTGTTATTCTTTAAGGTCTTGGAATAAGTATGTGTTTGGTTTTTTAAAGGATAATATCCATAGGAATTTAGCTACTTTGTAAGCCATTTAAAATGATATTTCCATTTATAGGGTTTATGAAGATCGATTGAAAAAGTAACTTGACGCCCATGCTGATTTAGATCTTGCCTTAAAGCAGCAATAAGTTTTCTTAAAGGAAAAGTGTAAAAATAAACATCTTACTACAGGAGATAGAAATAATTCCTTCTTTCATCATCACCTAGCCAGGAAAAAATCCAAGCGGGACATTTTTCAGCTGCAAGTAGATGGTATGATCACTGCTGAAAGCAGGTAATTGCTAATCATATTCTTGATTTTTAATAGAAATTCTTCAAGGAATTTCCTTTTATTTCTTTTAACATTTATTTGATCAAATACATGGTTCCTGATAATTGGTTTCCAAAATCCTTGGGCTTGATGTCCTGCAATCCACAAATAGAAGGCAAGTTGAGAGGTGGGGAGAGTCCCCACGAACACTCTGATGCCTAAGTTAGAGAATAGAAGTAGGGAGAATATAAGATAGCTAGAGTGTGTGAGAATGAGATGTCCCTTTGTGAGGGATGTAGGGCTCTATATATAGTAATACTCAAACTTGGGAGGAGTCAGATTCCATATGGGATATTGAATCATAGTCTTGGTAGGAGAGTGTTCCTTCTATGCTTAAGACTCCACTTTGGGGTAGTCCCCATACCGGACGGACTTGCCTTCTTGCTAATTCAAGTGTCCCTATTTAGGGGGTAAGGAGCCCTAACTAGGCGGGAACATACTGGATGGTATCAAGAGTCCCCCCCCAGAGTATTCAGATATTTATGTATGTCGTGTCCGGGTAGGATGCTGATTCTTTCTTATAAGGGGTATAATATGGTAATAAAGGCGAGTGAGCTGAGGTGGCCAGCCTCAGTCACAATGAGACTAGAGTCCGATGCCGAGTATCGAGATGGTCATTGCTGAATCGTAATCTGTAGAGCATGGATATCCTCCAAGTGCATATGAGCACAATAATATATTAACCCGTTCGTTTAGAAATGATATGATGGAACCAGTTGTCACTGGATTTTCGATGCTCGGTGCATTGACGCGTGGCTTTATGAGCTCAGAACCTCAGTACTACAGAAGCGACCTGAGGGTGCCAGTTTCAGTCGCTGGACTTAGATGCGCGAGACTTAGATGCTCAATCCATGGACGCGAGACTTTCATGCTCGGAACCTCAGTACTACAGAAGCGACTTGAGGGTGCCAGCTTCAGTCACTATACTTAGATGCGCGAGACTTAAATGCTCGATTCATGGATGCGAGGCTTACATGCTCGGTTCATGGATGCGAGGCTTACATGCTCGGAACCTCAATACTACAGAAGCGACCTAAGGGTGCCAGCTTCAATCGTTGGACTTAGATGCGTGAGAATTAGATGCTCGGTCCATGGACGTGAGGCTTAGATGCTCGAAACCTCAGTACTACAGAAGCAACCTGAGGGTGCCAACTTCAATCACTGGACTTAAATGAGCGAGACTTAGATGCTCGATTCATGGACATGAGGCTTACATGTTTGAAACCTCAGTACTACAGAAGCAACCTGAGGGTGCCAACTTCAGTCACTGGACTTAGATGCGTGAGACTTAGATGCTTGGATACCTGGAATAGACTGAAAATATTGCTTGGATGCATTCCAATTAGCTTGATGAAGTGGCCCAGTTGAAATATGGGTGGGCCAACACATGGTGGCATCGCTTCAACTCCTAAGGATTCAAAGTTAAAATCGCATGAGTGATGCATCATTTCGTATGTCAGTAAACAAAGCATTTCTACCACCATTGTCGTGACTTCTCATCTAATGGGCTTTTCTATCCCCAAAAGGCCCTTAATAGCCTAAGGAGAAACACATCAATAATGAGGACAGTTAATGGCATGCTTCCAAATCCTTTTATGTCTTTATAAATATTGTTGTGTCTATCAACTGGTGTATTTTGCTTCTTTGTTTTTCTGCTGTTCTTGCCTTTACTGTATTGATATCGCCTCTACTGTTTTCATTTTTGCCTACCGTAATTCTTACTTGTGGTGACCAGGTGATCTTTTTATTTTTCTTCTTCTTTTTCCTTGTTCCTGCTATTGTGTATTTCCCTTCTTCACTATAGCCCCAAGGGAAGAAGTTAGTTCTGACCTTTTTGTCTCAAATATAGATAGTGAGTTACTGGGGTGGTATCAGAGGCAGTTCTGTATCCCCACCGATTATATGCTTCACACCATAGATAAGAAGTTTAGGGCCCATACTCCCTCGTTAGGGCTAAGTAAATTAGTAGTGTATTTTGATCAGCTAGAGGGGGGTTTGAAATTTCCTCTAGATCCCTTTGTAAAGGAATTCCTGAATAAAAATAACATAGCACTCGGCCAGCTTCACCCAAATAGCTATAGGATACTGATCGGGTTCATCCAACTGATGTATGAAGAGGGGAGAGAACCCAATTTAGCTGTTTTCCAATATCTGTACAGGCTAACTAGAAAGAAAGGAGAGCTGATGTTCTCCCTATCGATTGTACCTAATTATACCCTTTTTATAAAGCTTATGGATCTCCACAAGAAGTGGAGACACCATTTTTTTTATTGTAGAGCATCAGTCAGACTTCTTGGATGTCCGGAGGATGTGGTCTGATAAGTGTCATAAGGTGACCCGTCCTGCAAAACTTTTCGACCATGAAACTGTAGATGGCGGGGTTTAGCGCGCGTCCAAGATTTTAGCAACCGTGACACTGTTTAAGCTCAGGGCCTTAGAGAACACACTAACCACTGTCACAAGGACATGGCATGGAGATGAGGAGTCACCACCCAAGATAATCATTGGGACAATTTGATTGGTGGTACTCGATTCTCTAAAAGAAAATTAGCACCATAACCAGGAGATTCTAGATACGGAATACTAACTTCTCTTAGTCTCGTGTTCATTTAGAATAATTTTATAAATAATTATTTCATCCTCTAATTACATGCAATTTCATTAAACCCTAATTAACATCCATCAACCCAAAAAGGCAACAAGTCAATAAAATTACAAGTAAAAAATGCACTCAAGATCGCGTTGTCCCCAACTCTAAACTATGTTAATTTTATTAAAAAAAAAGTTAGCTAAATCTACATTTTATTTACAAGTGAAATGGACTAAAAGTGGGCCTACATTTTATTAATTAATGAGCCTAAATCTATTTTTTAGTCTTTATAATATATAGGCTTAAGTCTATTCAATTTTAAAGAAGAAATTAAATTAGTAGGCCTAAGTCTTAATCTGGTTTTATTTTAAATGAAATGTGGGCCTAAGTCTATTTATTTTAAAAGAAATTCAATTAAATGGGTTGAGCTAAGTTTAAACAATTTTAATTAATTAAGCGGGCCTAAAATCTAATTAACTTAATGGGCCTAAGTTGATTTTAATTATTTAAAAAAATCTAAATCATTTTTTAAACCTATTTATTTAGTGGGTTAAATCTAAACGTGGGCTTGGGGCCTAAAAAACATAAAAACATAAAAAACCCAAAAAAACATAAAAAGAACATAAAAACATAACAAAATCAAATCAAACACACATTCACATATGATTTCTAAAAAACCTAATTTAATTACATACAAACCCTAATTAACTAAAGCCACCATTAATTTTAATTAATTTTTATCCAATTAAACCTAATTACTAATTAATTTTAAAGTGCAGAAATTTAAATCTTTTATTATTCCTACTACTGGGGCTATTACAAACTACGTACAAAATTAAAATTAAATAATTATACACCCAGAAATTAAAATAAATTACATAGGATACAAAAATGCAAAACAAAAATTAAAATCCTAAAAACTATTATTAAAACAGTACATATTCATCCATGGTATTTCATGGACCTTCTGTTCAATTAAATACAGGCAGTATCCTCCTCCTCAATCCACATATGGACATCGAAACATAAAAAATAAATAAATTAGCAATGAAATCAAATAATCAAAACAATAACAAAAATAAAAGAAAATAATAAACAGAAAATAATAACAAAAGTAATAAAAGAAATAGAAAAATAACACTGGAGATGTTGTGCAAATGCCCCTTTTTGAGCCCCTCAGATTGGATTATCACCATTAAAATTAAGATATTGTTGATTCTAGACTATTATTTTTGGAAATTTTAGTATCGAAAATTAGGGTTTTATGCTCGCAATCTCTCTTTTTTCTCACTGTCTTCTTTCTCTCAGTCTCTTCCTGTAAAAAAATCCTTTCGAAAACTAGAAGAAAAAGAAGTCCCCCCAGCAAAAAAACTCTCCTCACGTATGCATGTAGACTCTACTTTTAAATATAGAGTTTGCACGTACTGAACTTCCTCCAAAGGAGGAACCGACTTATCTGATCAGATAGCATTTGTTTTTCTTTGATTTCAAAAACCTTATGCATTTGAACAACCTTATCAGATAATTATAAAGATAAAATTTGAATTTTCAACTAATCAAAACACTGAAAAATCAATAAAAATAATCAAAAAAATCAAAAAACTATATTTTAACGTGTTAGCATTGTGTAATGCCAATCGGCATTATTCAATGCTAGTCGGCATTACATTAATGCCGATCGACATTAAATGTTAACTTTTTTTTAAAACTTTTAATTACCAAAAGACCCTTGAAAAAATGACTTATTTGTAATCAAATCCTAAAAAACATTACAATTTAGTCCCTAAAGTCCAAAAAATCAACAACCAAGTTCAATTTTTGAATAAATTTCATCATAGAGGCTTACGTCACAATTGTGCGCAATTGCATTCCAAAATTGGGTGCTTACAGATACGGAGATGGTTTTACAGCTACAGCTCGATGGGCTTGTCGAAGCTCGATCGGTGGAGGATGAGTCCCAGAGGTACCTATAGAGAGTTTGTTTGAGTCACATTCACTCCCCTGGTACGTCTATTTTACTTTGAGCTATATTTTTTACTTGCTCTATTTTTACGACTGTAGATGGCTGACTTTTTTAATTTTATGGGTGGGATTTCCTTAGTTAATGAGCTAGCTGCTCTGAAGGAAGTTCAGGCCTCTCCTTCCCCTAAACCCGAAGTTCCTGTGGCACCTGAAACGGTTCCTACCGACCCCAAAGGCAAAGCAGGGATGAAAATTGCACAGCGGGATCAAGTTGGCCGAAGAAAGAGGCAGTTGATTGATCCGGAGTCAGATGCGGAGGGGCTAGATGAGGAGATTTATGTTCAGCATCCACGGTTATCTAGGTGTCCGGATATTAAAGCAGATGAAGCCCTCAAGTATCTCTAACAGCCAAGTGTGGGATCAGTATGCCGAATCACTAAGGTTGCCTGGTGATATACAACGTTGGTCCGATAAGGGCCCGGAGGGGTTGCTTGACTCCATGATTGGCCAGTCACTAGAGGTAAACTAGCTTCTGCCACTGATGTTGTTATCGTATGTGTTTCTTGTTGAAGTTAACTTTTTGTTTTTGGCAGATGACTTAGGCCTTGCTGCTGGCGAAGGATCAATACTTCTACCTGAAGAACCAGTACAGCCTAAAGGAAATGGAGGTGGGAACCATAGCCATCGATTTTGAGAAGAAGCCGGATGGCACGAAGGCAGCCCTGGAGCACTGCCAAAAAAAATATGTTGAGGCCAAGTCTGATGCTAAGGCGAATCAGAAGAAAGTTTCTGAGCTGGAACATAGCCAAGCCCAGCTGACGAGGAGGATCGAAGAGCAGGATCTTCAAATCATTGAGCTCCAGGGGAGGCTGGCAAAGCTTGAGAAATCCCGAGCGAATGATAAGAAGGCATACCAAGGCATGGTAGGAGGGTTTCTCAAAGCTTATCGGGCTGAGTGTAAGAGGATCCTGCTCTCTCAAGACTCGAGACTAGATCTGGGGGCGTTGGATCGAATAACGTCAACAGACCTTGCCAGACTTGTTGTGGAGGAAGATGCCCGACGAAAGGCTGGTTTTGACCCTACGAGGGAGACTGTAAAGGCTGCTATTGGTACTGGGTCTGTGGCGCATCCAGAGAATGTTGATGAGGTTTCCCCCTCTATTTTCGGGCCTGGGGGTCCAGGTGTACATATAGTAGAGTATATATGTATATGTTTTTTTTGTAACTGATTACATATAAGGCCATTTTATTAATGAAGAGAAACTTTATTGAATCATGTGTTGAATATAATCTTATTGATAGTATTTTCTAAGAGAGTTAGAGTTCCAAAATCATGGTAGTTCTTTGCCTCCTCTTTCTTTTAATTTGTATGCTCCCTTGGTTGTGCTTGCTGAGATTTGGTACGGACCTTCCCAGTTTGGATCTAACTTGCCAATTCCTAAGCTGCCTTTTCCAACATCTTCTCTCCCAAGTACCCAGTCTCCTAACTTGAATTATTTTAGGTGATGTCATTGACGATGGTACCGTGTCACCTTTTTCCAATATGCTTCAGTTATGGCTACAGCTTGTTCTCTTCGTTCCTCTAGTTGATCTAGGCATATCTGAACATCAGCGTTATTGATGGTGTGATCGAGATCCTGGCTTACCCGGTAACTTGGTGAACCAATTTTCACTAGTATTACTGCATCCATGCCATAAGTCCGCCTGAATGGTGTCTCACCGGTGGATGATCGAGGTGTGGTTCTGTAAACCTAAATGACGTTGTTGAGTTCTTCGACCCAATTTCCCTTTTTCTCGTCAAGTCTCTTCTTTAATCCTTGCATGAGAATTCTGTTGGTGACTTTTGTTTGTCCGTTTATCTGCGGGTGGGCTACTGAGGTGAAGCGGAAACCTCTGAATTTATTATTGTCAAACTATTTATCATTGTCCATAATTAAAGTGTGGGGGATGTCGAACCTGTAAATGATCTCCTTCCAAAAGAAGTGTTATATTCGGGCTTCTGTGATGGTTGGGACTGCTTCTACTTCTACCCACTTAGTGAAATGGTCAATAGCCATAATTAAAAACTTTTTCTACGAGGTAGAAGGAGGGAAAGGACCAAAGATGTCCATCCCCCACATAGCGAATGGCCAAGGGCTGCCGATGGGATGCTGGGGCCGAGAAGATTTATGATTGAGTCGGGCATAGTGCTAGCATTGGGGACATGCTTGAGTTAGCTACTGGGCATCTTTGAACATGGTAGGCCAATAATACCCTAGGAGTAGTGCCTTTTGAGTGAGTGAATAGTGGGATTCATGCGCTCCACAAATTCCTTCATGGATTTCTTGGAGGATGTAATTCCTTTCCTCTAGTGAAACGCACTTAGACCATGGGTGTGAAAGGGATTTTCGGTAGAGCTCCCCTTAATGCATGGAATAGTGGGCTACCTTGGTCCTAAGCTTCCAAGCTTGCAACTTGTCTTCTGGGAGTGTTATGTGCTCTAGGTATTGGATTATCGATCACATCCATTCTGAGACTACCTGTGTCTCCAAAACTTCATGGTCTTCTGTATTGGGACTTGTTAGTGACTCGGTGAAATTCATATACTGGAATGTTTGCCTATTTTCAATTGCAGATTTGGCCAAGAAGTTAGCCTCACTGTTTTCTTCCCTAGGAATCTGGATGATCTCCCATCGGCCTCCGTCCCGTTCGATGTGTTGCAAGAGCCGCTTGGCTTTGTCTACGTACTTGGCAATATAAGTGTCTTTGACTTGGAATGTTTCATTAACTTGGTTGACTACCAATTGGGAGTTCGAGTATATGATGAGGTGTTCAACCCTAACTTCAGTGGCCAACTTTAAACCCGTAATGAGTGCTTCATACTCGGCTGCATTGTTGGTGGTGTTGTACTCGATTTGGATCGTGTATTGGATGTGAACCTTATGTGGTCCTCTGAGGATTATTCTGGCATCGAAACCTTGAGCTAAGGATGCTCCATTAATATAGAGCTTCCATTCCAATGATTTGGTCAAGGCTATGTCTTCTAGAGCCATTTTTTGCACAAAGTCTACTAATGCTTGGGCTTTCATCTACTGTCAGGGCTTATAGTCGATATCGAATTCACTGAGTAATACCGACCACTGTACTAGCCTACCTAAGGTCTCTGGTCTTTGTAAGATTTTCCATAGTAGATAACGGGATCGAATAATGATATGGTGGGCTTGGAAGTAATGCCGAAGCTTTCGAGAGGCGTGGACCACAACCATGGCTAACTTGTCCAATATGGGATACCGAATTTCAAGTCCTTGGAGCATCTTATTGATGTAATAAATAGGGCTTTGCTGGCTTCCTTCTTCTGTTACCAGTACTGAAGCGATGCATTCTCATCCAATAAAAAGGTACAAATACAAGGTCTCATCTGGGACGGGCCGACTAAGTAGGGGTGGTGAGGTTAATAATTTTTTAATGTCTTCGAATGCTGCCTGGTAGTCAGCGGACCACTCAAACTTCCTAAAATTTTTTAGAGCTTGGAACAATGGTAGACACCACCTAGCCGAGCAAGAAATGAAATGCCTTAATGCAGTGATTCTGCCGTTCAACTTTTGTACCTCATGGATGTTCTTCAGTGCTTCCATGTTGAGTATGGCTTCTATCTTTTCTGGATTGGCTTCAATGCCTCAGTGAGATATCATGAATCCCAAGAATTTGCCTGCTTGGACTTTGAAGATGCATTTTTCAGGATTCAACTTGATTTTGTACTTGCTCAGTAGCTGGAGAACCTGATCTACGTCTACTGGGTGTTGTTCTAGATGTTTGCTTTTGATAATGGTGTCGTCCACGTATACCTCTACGCTTGTTCCAATCTGGTCATGGAGGACTTGGTTCATAATTCTTTGATATGTGGCCCTGATGTTTTTTGAATTCGAAGGGCTTCACCTTGTAACAGTACAATCCTTCATGGGTGATGAAGGACGTTTTCTCTTGATCCTCTTCTTTCATCAGAATCTAGTGATAACCTTGTGTTGCATCAATGAAGCTGTATAATCTGTGACCAGCAGTGGAGTCGACTAGTTGGCCAATCATGGGCAACGAGTAGCTGTCCTTAGGGCATGCTTGATTGAGGTTAGTGTAGTCTACACACATTATGTACTTCCCATTTGCTTTTCTGACGACGTTGGCTACCCATTCCGGGTGAGTAACTTCTTTAATAAACCCAGCTGTTAATAAATTCATTGTTTCTTTAACAATTATTCTCTGCCTTTCGTAGGCAAAGGTTTTTTTTTCTGTGCTATTGGCTTAGCTCCCGGTTTAATGTTTAAGCAGTGACAGGCAACTTGTGGGTCCATGCTGATGATCTCGGATGCCTATGAGGTGAAATCCTCTGAGTGTCTGGTAAGGACTTCCCTTATTCCTTCTCTGATATTTTGGTTGAGTGCATTGCCAATTTTCACGATCTTTCCTTCCATGATTTATAAGGTCTCCGTGTCTTCTACTAGTTATGGATCAGCACCTTGCTTCTCAACTTCCCATGCCTCTAAGGGAAAAGCCTCCGTATGAGGCTTCATGGCCATTTGGTAATACTATCTGGCTATATGCTGATCTCCCCGAATGGTAAGGGTTCCATTCTGGACTGGAACTTTCATGGTTAAGCGCCTGATGCTGGTGACCGCATCTGCCTTATAAAGTGTTGATCGTCCTATAATCCTATTATAAGCCAGTAGTATCTCCACCACGTTAAATACAGCCCGAATGACTTTTGTCTCCTCATCATCTTGGTTTCCAAACTTTAGGTTCAGCTCGACAATCCCTATCGATTGTACGGTTCCACCACAAAAACTCATGATAGGATTATGGATGGCTTTCAAGTTAGTGACGAAGCTGCCCATTGCTTTGTACGCGTTCAGGATAATACGTTGATAGCACTTCCATTATCCACTAGTAGCCTTTTTACTTGATACTTATTTATGCACACAGTTATTACCAGAGCATCACAATGGGGGTGGTGTACATGCGAATCATCTTCCGAATTAAACACGATATCACTTCTCCCGGGTACTGATTTTTCTCCTCTACTACGCTTTAATCTCTTCTCGGTGTTTTCTCCCTATAATCATGTTAATTGTTCCAATCAGCTCCCTCCGGGTTTTCTTTGCTTTGGGCCTATCCTGCTCCTGGATGTCGAAGGTTCCGCTTCTCCTTGGTGTGTCTGTGAAATTATTGAGCTTTCCCCTCTGCACCAGTCTTTCTATGGCATTCTTCAGCTCTCTGCAGCCTTCCGTGTCATGCTCGTATTCCTAGTGGTACTCGCAGTACTGTGCTCTGTCCCAGGTAAATCTTCGGCTTAGGCTGATTCTCTTAGCTGGGGTGATCCTAACTCCATTTTGCTTGACCCACATAAGGATTTTGGATCAAGAGTTGTTCAAGGGTATATATATGTCTGTTTCCCTGTCAAATCTCTCTGCTAGATTTTTAAAATTCACTTTTAGGAAGCTTGCTCATCTATGTTTTGGTCGTTCATCCTTGATCAATGGCCTATCTTCCTCCCGTCGCATCCTTTTGTCTTCATCCATTTTTATTATCTGGACCGCCATCGCCATTGCTTCTGCAAAGGTAATAAGTTCTTTCATCATTACCTTATCTTTAAGCTTGCCGAGTCTAGTGCCATTTTTTAAAGCTTCTATGGCGACTTCATTAATAAGATGCTCAATCTGCATGGCTATTTTATTGAAACAGTCAAGGTAACTCTGTAAAGATTGTCAACTTCTTGATGGTACATCCAAAAATCATTGATGTTTTTAGTTAGGGGAATATTGGTGATGAATCTGATACGAAACTGTTCCACCAGATCCTCAAAAGAAGTGACGAAATTCTCCGGGAGTCAATGAAACCACTTTTGAGCATTATTTATGAGCGTGCTTGGAAAGACTTTGCACATGATTCTATCATTTACATTGTGGAGCAACATTTTTATTTGGAACGCTGATATATGACTAATGGGGTCTCCCGTCCCATTGTACTGATCAAGCTACGGGATTATGAACTTACAAGGGATCTCTGTCTGAATTATTCTACTGACAAATGGAGTTCTACTATCCATAACACATTCTTCTTCCTTTCTAGCTTTGGTCTGGGCTTTGCATATTGCTTCTTCAACCTTCTGAGCTAATTTTGAATCATCAAGAGCCAGAATGGTTGAACTGCACTCCCTTTCTGGCACTTTACCCTTCCCCATGCTCATCCCCGGGGCTTGTCGAGGTGTTGTGTTATCATCATTTTAAGCCGACTCAGAGCGCCTACTCTGTATTATAGCATTTAGCTGTTGTTACATCAAAGCTATCTATGCCTGAATATTTTTTATCATGGCTTCCTTGCTAGTTTGATCTAGGCTGAGTGTTTGGTTTACAGTGTTTAAATTTGGAGTGGTTATTGCTGGTGTTTCTGGTAGACTTGGAAAAGGTATAGAAGGTATTGATCGATGGTGTTGTAGTGGAGCGTAATACGGGAGATCTGTGCCCAAGGAAAGGTATCTCAGAGTGTCGTTAGGGAGTGAAGGTATATGTTCGAATGAGGCTCCAGCATGCTGTAAGGTAGGTGGAAGCACTATTGCTAGGAGAGGGTCTGAGATGTCAGTCGAAAGGATAGGTGTGGAAGGGTTGGTGCCAGCTTTAGGAGTCAGGGCTAGTGGTGGGCTAGAAGCCATAATGAAGATGTCTTTAGCTTAGCAAGTAAATGAATGGCTTTTCCCAAAGAGTTCCTATAGATGGCACTACTTGATAATTGGTTTCCGGAATCCTTGGGCTTGATGTCCTACAATCCATAAACAGAAGGCCAGGTGAGAGGTGGGGAGAGTCCCCACGAACACTCCGATGCCTAAGTTAGAGAATAGAAGTAGGGAGAATACAAGATAGCTAGAGTATATGAGAATGAGATGTCCCTTTGTGAGGGATGTAGGGCTTTATATATAGTAATACTCAAACCTGGAAAGAGTTAGATTCCGTGTGGGATAGTGAATCATAGTGTTGGTAGGAGAGTGTTCCTTTTATGCTTAGGACTCCACTTTGGGGTAGTCCCCATTCCGGACGGATCTACCTTCTTGCTAATTCAAGTGTCCTTATTTAAGGGGTAAGGAGCCCCTAACTAAGCGAGAACATACTGGATGGTATCAGTTCCTAATTTAGTCACCGAGGAGGAAACATCATATATTCTTCAGTGATCATCTATAGATGAAATGAAGGAGACTTTTTTTAGAATTAAGGCTAATAGTGCTCCAGGTCCTTATGGCTTTTCTTTAATTTTGATCAGACTTATTAGGATATTGTTAAATCAAATATTGGTTTACGATTCAGAGCTTTTTCAATTTGGGTATGGTTCCTTTTGGAATTAATTTGAGTAACATGGTTTTAATTCCAAAAGTTTGTAATGCTATTGCTATTAAACAATTTTGTCCTATTATTCTTAGCAATTTCATCTATAAGATTGTCACTAAAATTCTTGCAGACCAACTTGCTTCCATTGCTACAAGGATTATTTTATACAATTAATTTAGGTTTTTAAAGAATAGACTTATATCTAATTATATTAAAGGTGCATTTGAGGGAGTTAATCTTCTTAATAAGTCTTGCATTAGAGGTAACATGGCAATGAAAATTGATATTAGAAAGGCTTTTAACACTTTAGATTGGAATTTTCTTTTTTATGTTTTAGAAGCCTTCGATTTCTCTTTCTAATTTAGAGACTAGATTCTTTCTATCTTCTTATCTACACGAATTTCTATTATGATAAATGGCAAGATTACTGGTTATTTCTCTTGTTCTAGAGTAGTCCATCAAAGGGACCCTCTCTTTCCCCTTTTATTTTATTTCGTGGAGGACTTTCTTAGCAGGATTATCATTAGTAAAGTCAATTTAGGTGCTATTCTTCCCATGTTATATACTCGGCTCACTTATTTCCCTACATACTTCCTTTATGCCGATGATGTGCTTCTTTTTTCTAAGGCTTCTCTTCATAACATTCATGCTATTAATGATATTTTTACTTGCTATTCTCAAATTTTTGGTTTGGTTGTTAATTAGGCAAAGTCAAAAATCTTTTATGTAGATGCTGTTAATGTTAGAAGAATTTCTAAATTACAAGTAATTTTAGGTATGTTTAAAGGTTTGCTACCTTTTACTTAACTAAGAGTGCCTTTATTTATAGGAGTTCCTAAGAGGAAGTGGTTAAAGCCTATTGTAAACAAGATTTGTAGTAAATTTTCCAAATGGAAAGGAAACTCTTTATCTATGGCTGGGCACTTAACTTTAATTAATTCAGTTATAGCCTTAGTTGTTTATAAGTGGCGTTTATCTCTTATTAAGTACATGGAGTGATGTATGAGGAATTTCCTTTAGTCTGGTTCTATTGATGCTAGAAAGCTTGTTTCTATTCCTTGGAAAACTATTTGTTTGCCAATTAAGGAGGGAGGTCTTGGGATTAAGCAATTATCTACTTTGAATGATGTTAGGCTTAGCAAGATGGCTTGGAAATTAATTACTTTAAATTCTTATCCAATGACTATTCTTCAAAATTGGTTTTTTCATCCTTCAGGAGTTGGGTGTGATGTTTATTTTTGCTCTTCTATTTGGTCTTCCATTAAATATATCTTTTATCTGCAATTATCAATCAAATGGTTTATTGGGTTGAAGTCCAATTTGAGATTTTGGACTAATGAATGGATTTTTCCATCTTTTGCCACCCAATTAGGCATCTTTTCAAAAGATCAACGTTCTTTGGATGATCCAATCGACAAATATTTATTTGATAATTATTGCCATTTGTCTCATATTGATAATGATACAGTTAAAGCCAGTATTGCTTTTATTTCCCCAATTCATGCAGAGGATGATATTTGTGTTTAGACTAAGGTTTGTGATGGAGTTCATTCAGTGAAAAATATGTATAATTCTCTTCGTTGGTCTAGTATGGTGGTTAGAAGGAATTTTTGCCTCCCTTAAGATCCTTAATTTGTCTTTGGCCATTGTTTAGATATCTTCCAATAAATGATAAATTAAAAGCTAAAGGTTTTTCTTCCCCTTCAAGGTGTGCATTATGTTTTTCCCATATAAAAGACAATTATCATCTCTTTTTAAATTGTTACTTTTCTTCAATGATTTGGTAATATATTTAAAGCTTGTTTGGTAAAAAGCTTTTCCTATTAGGGACAATTGTTGATTTTTTTATTCATGCTATGCACCACCCTTTTAGTTCTTAAGTGGTGGCATTATGGTTTTCAGCTATTATTAATGCTTTTTGGGCTATTTGTCAAATTCAGAATGATGTTATTTTTGAAGATCAAAGTCCTAACATTCATTCAGCCTTATGTGCAATATTGATGGCTATTAAGGAGATAAAATTTTTTGAACTTGGTTGTATGTTTAACTCAGTTAAGGAATTACAAATCCTGCATTCTTTTCGACTTAGCAATCATCCAAGTAAAGCCCTAGTGATCATTCTAGTTAGCCAACAACCTCCCTCATTAGCTTGGATAAAAGAAAACATAGATAGAGCTGCTAGAGGAGCTTTGAGAGAGGTAAGAGCTAGTGGCAGTTGCCATACTTCTCACGGTTTTCCTCATAGAGCCTTTGCCCTCAGCTTTTTTAATTCTTTTGCTTATACTGCATAACTTAAAGCAACAATCTATACCATCCATGTTGCTTAAGATTGAGGATGGCATCAACTATGGTTAGAATATGATTTGATATATGCAGTTAATTTGTTTAAAATTAGGTCTCATTAGGTTCCTTTGGAGCTCAAATCTGAATGGTTATAATGTATGAGCTATACAGCCCATATGAACTTCAAGGTTTCACATATCTTCTGAGTAGGCAACTGTGTGGTTGATCTTTTAGCTAAACATGGTATGACTACCTCCTCTTCTTCTTGGTGGGATTCCACTTCGAAATTTTGTTTATCTACTATTTGCAATGATTTCAATAGTCAAACCAACTATAGGTTTCACTAGTTCTTCTGAGGGTTCTATTTCCCTTTATCATGTATGATTTCTCCTTTTTTATTTGTATTATTTTTGGACTTTAAAAGTGTGATGTAAATGCCAATAGTGTGTCAACCTAGTTGAGATGCTTGGATGTGTTTCTTAATTTCCAATTTCCAATCTTTTAAAAAAATAGTATTTTTTATTCATCAAAAAATAATTTTATTTTATTGATTATAATGGTTGAATTTATTTTTATTCATGATTTTAGTCAAAATAAAATTTTCTTCATTAAAAAATTATTTAATTTTTAGTTACCAATGGATAATGTTTTTGTTACCAATGTTCTTAGTGTTGTTGGTTTCTTTATGCTGTATGGTAAATGATCACTATAGATAACTAGATTTTATGCATGAGGACAATGATGATGGTCATAAAAAAAATAATGATATTGAACAAAAATAAATGCAAAAACTAGTACAAGGCAAAACGAGAAAAATATTTTTTTCATTTTCAATTTTGAAGCAAATAAAAGTGATGATAGAGAAGAATAAGAAGAAGAAAATTATTGTTGATTAGCTTGAAAAGAAGAAACTTATTGTTAATTAGCTTGAAATTGATAAAATGTTTAAAAAAAACATTTTTTATTATTTTCACATGTAAGCATCCTTAGTCCATATTGCTATATAAATTGAAGGTCCATGATATAATTTACCACTAAACTACTTCTTAAGCAAGTTTAAATGATTCCAAAGGAGGTCGTGAGCCTTGGCCTAATAGCCAAACTCTTAATAGCATATAGAGGGGTTTTAAGTTCGAGACCTATCCTCTCTTCCATTGTAACTGGGCCAAAAAAATAGAGTACAAAGGAACCAAGAACTAAGCTATTATTTCTTTATAAAAAACATCACAAGATTGACCCCTCACATAGTGGTAAATTATATCATGAACCCTTATCCATATTACAACATGAACCTACGATCATCATATATGTGAAACAGCCTTTCCATTTTTGTTTTAATGCCATGGATATAGAAAGTTCACAATTGAGTTAGGTGAGTTTAAATCCCTATAACATGTGAATCTTAGCCTTGGAGATTATCTGTACCATAACTTCATAATTCAAGGCTTCATTCAGCTTCTTGAAAGAATAAGCCATGTCCAAAACATAAAATTTGACTTTGAGATTATTCAGGTAAAAATTCCTTCTGCACATTTTCTTTGAGAGTAGATATATACACAATGACTACACCTTTTCGTAAGTGTAGGATTTTGTTTTGGAAGATGGCTTGTATAGTTTTGGAAGATATTGCTATTGTAAACCCTCGTCTTTGTAGTAGTCATTGAGCAACTGCGATATTTACACTTTGGACTAATAGCCATATTCTTGACAAAATCAATTTGAAGAATCTAAAGACGATAACAGTCAGATTGCTTATTGATGTCAATAAAGATATGTCATGGATATGGAAGTTATATGTATAAATACGAAATTTATACATATAAATACGAAAGTTTTAGTGAGCGTAAATGCTTTAACCTCTTAAGTAATTGTGAATTTTGATATTGTTATTGGATATTGTCAATTGGGTGTGCACTTTTTTTTACATTTGTTTTGTTTGTTTCTTAAAGTTATAACTTTATTTTCATTAGTTTGTGCATATAAACTCATTAGTTGTAACGTAGAGGTTCATTTATTATTGATTTGATGTTCATGATAATTTTAATATATTTTTTCAAATTCATTTATTTAGTTTTTCTATCTAATGAACCTACATGTTTTATCATATGAACCTACATTATTTAAGTAATAAATTTACAATATTTAACTAAAATAAAAAAATAAATAAAACTCTATTTATTACAATTAAAAGATAAACATTAAATAATTTTGTAATGAATAAAAATTTTATTTTGAATAAAATCATGAATAAAAATTTAATTCAACCATTATAATTAATAAAATAACAAGAAAAAATAATTTTTTGTTAAATAAAAAAATTAATATTTTTTCATGAAACAAAATTTTGTATTTTGATGGTAAACTTTTTATTTAGGCTCCTGGCATCTCCGTCCACCGATTGGCTTTTTCGATTGGCTTCTCCCCTTTGCCAATCATGGAAATCGTAAGTCACCATGATATGTTTTCCTTTCCTTCACAGAATCTTGCTCTCCCTCGTTTGATAGAGTCTGCTCCAATGACTCTTCCAAAAAGTTTTGCATCTATGGTTTCTCATTTTGTGATTACTACCATTGTTCCTTCCGAGGATGTCAACAAAGGTGGATTTATTTCCATCAAGATCAATCAGGATCTCTATGATTAACATATTAACATGTGCAAACATGCTCTTATTGGGAGAATTTTCTTGCTTAAGGGAGATTCGCCTTGGAAAGTAGCATAATTAAAAACAAAATTGACATTAGTTTTGGGGTTTAACTTTAGCTTGGAAATTGATATCTCTCGGCAGAAGTTTTTATTAGATCATCTTGTAATTGGGGAATGAAAAAGGTCGAGTTTGGACGAGAGGTCTAGTGTCATTAAAGCCTGGTATCATGTGGCTATAGCATTGGTCCCCGGATTTCTATCCATTCAAACAGTAATCAACCACTACGTAGCTTTGGGTCAGATTTTATAAATTGCCATCAGAATATTGGCATCAGGTCATTTTAGCCGACATATCAAGGGGCCTTGGGACTCCATTATGAATTGATCACAACACTCTTCATAGGGATTTCAGGCATTATGCATGAATTTTGGTTGAAGTAGACCTCTCACATAAACTCCCAGACTCTCTAATGATTGAACGCATTGGTAAGAGTTTTTAATCGATGTTATATACAAAAATCTTCCTAGTTTTTGCATTGTTAGCTCAAACATCGGTCATCTTCCTTCTGAATGCCGATTGCACAAGTTTAAAAATAAGTCCGATGACAATAAAAAGAGCAAACATGAAGAGCCTAAAAAATAATGGAAAGCTAAAGACACCATTTTTGAGCTTGAGATTAATCAGTCCTCTCTTGGTGATGTACCTTCTTGTACTACTAGTAGTGACTTTTTGGATCAGAATAACCATAAGGATGAAGAGTTTATGTTGTAGCTACCTGATAACAGTTAGGAAAATTTGGTGTCTGATGTTGCAGTTCGCGTTGCACCTGAAATGGAGTTGCATGCTGCTACAGTAGCCACTAATTTATTGCAGACTCATCTCATTACAGTAGCTAACGTTACTGCTACTGAGACCAACATTAATGTTGATGTTGATGATACTGAGGCTATCGTTGTTGTTGTTGTTGTTGATGCTGAGCCAAGTACGGCTGAGGTTGTTGTTGTTGCTACAGTAAAATCAAAAAATAGATGTGCCTAATGATGCTCTGCTCTAAGATTTAGATGGGTAAATTTGTAGTGGTGCAACTTTAATGGAATCAGCTCAGACGTACTCTTGTGCATATTACATGGAAGAAGAGGTTGAAGACGAAAGAGCATGGACCACAATGTCCTATCAGTAGTCATTGAACTCCTCAAAAATCTTAGCAAAAATATCAGGTTACTCTCATTAAGAGGGCAACCAGGAAACCTTTGAGATTAAATATATGAAGATCCTTTTTTGGAACTATCGAGATATTGGTAACTTTAATACCCAGAGAATTTTTTTTAGTATTGTTCTTAGCATCGTTTGGACTTGGCATGTATAGCAGAACCTATGGTTCAATTTAATGCTATTTCTTTTCGGTTTTGGAATGCTTTAGGTTTGCATTTTATTGCTTCTAATAATAGTGCTCTTCCATCCATTTAGGTCTTGGGTAATTCTGTTGTTTTGATTCCTTCTTGGTTGTGTGTTCATAATCAATATATTAGCATGGACTTATGTTTTAATAATCAAATTTAGCGCATTAGTTTTTTTTTATACAGTGTGTGGAGAAATAAAAGGGTTAAGCTTTGGAATGATTTAGTTCATTTAGCTCCTTCTGCTCCTAAATGTTGGTTAGTTAGTGGGGATTTTAATGTTGTTCTTGGAGGTCATGAAAATACTGGTAGGCCTCCTTCTAGTGATCCTTATCAAGAATTCAGAGATTTCATTAACTCGAGCCAGTTATTGAGCATTCCATTACAAGGTACTACGTTCACATAGTGTAATAATTGTTTGGGTTCTAATAGAGTTGAAAGTTGGCTTGATTGTTCTTTGAGTTCTTTGGGGTTTTTCAATTTTTAGAAATCTATCAATTGCATGGCTCTTCTGAAGCATCATTCTGATCATTGTCCTTTGTTGATGAATTATAATCTTCGTATGTCTAGAATTCCATGTTTCAGGTTTCAAGCTATGTAGTTAGCTAATGGTACCCTTCAAGATTTGATTGCTATGAATTGATCTCTTGATATGGATGGTTTTCCTCCCATGTAATTCTTGTCCATCTAGCTAAAATGCTTGCATCAGGTATTGAGATATTGGAATAAAAATGTGTTTGGAAATTTAAGTCAGAATATTTCCTCAACTCAAAATTCTCTTTTAGAGATTCAGAATTCCATCACAATACAAGGAATTACTAATGATCTTCATAAAAAAATTGGAGGCCCATGCCAATTTAGAAAATCATCAAATTCAATAGGAGATTTTTCTTAAGGAAAAGAGTAGAATTCGGTGGCTTATAGCAAGTGATAGAAATACTACTTTTTTTCATAATTTAATTGCTAGATGACAATGTTTACAAGGTATCCATGTGCTTCAAATTGATGGAATAATTTCAAAGGACTTGTTTATTCTTAAGAATCATGTGGTGGATTTTTATAGTCATCTTTTTGGACCTAATCTAGGTATGTCCTCGAACTTGACTTTTATCAAAGAGATTATTCTTTCTTTGGTTTTGGATGATGCTATTGCTACTCTCACTCATTGTCCTTCTTCTAAGGAAATTAAAAATTGTTTTTTCATAATGGATCCTTATAGTGTTCCAGGTCCAAATGGTTTTATTAGTTTGTTTTTTAGATCTTTTTGGGATATTGTTGGAGTTGATGTGTGCAAGGCTATTACTAGCTTCTTTGTCTTAGGGAAAATTATTTCTAGCTCTAATTCTAATTTAATGATCCTTGTGCCTAAAGTGAAAGAGGCCCTCAAAATTGAGCAATTTTGCCCTATTATTCTTAGTAATTTTTGTTATAAAATTATGCTAAGATTATTTCTAACTGTTTATCTATTATTACTGCCAACATTATCTCTGATAATCAATTTGGTTTTATTAAAAACCATAGCATTTCTCACTGTACTATTATTGCTTCTAAAGGTGTGAATTTTCTTGATAAACATTGCTTTGGTGGGAATATGGCTCTAAAAATAAACATTCAAAAAGCCTTTAATACTATGGACTGGAATTTTATTCTTAATGTTCTTGAGGCAATTGGATTCTCTTTCCAAATTAGAGACTAGGTGCTTGAGATCTTTTCTTTGACTGGAATCTCTATTATGTTTAATGGATAAAGGCTACTTTGCTTGCTCAAGAGGAGCTCATCAGGGGGGCCCATTATCTCTTTTGCTTTTTTGTTTAGCTAAGGATTTTCTTAATAGATGGTTATTGAAGGTGGCCAATAATAATTTTTTTGATACCATGCATTACTCCATAGGGGCTTGTTTCCCTTCTCACTTGCTTTATGTTAATGATGTGCTCATTTTCAATAAGGCATCTTTGAAAAATATTAATTTATTAGATCATATTTTTAAGGTTTATGGTAGTCTTTCCAAGCAAAAAGTGAATTGGAGTAAATCTAATATTTGTTTTGGCAAGGTTATCACCTTTCGCAGGGCTCAAATGCTTAAGGAGATTATTGGGGTCAATAGAGGCTCTCTTTCTATTTCTTATATTAGAGTCCCTCTTTTCTCTAGAGTAGTTAAAACAAAATGGTTGCAGCCTATTGTTGATAGGATCATTCAAAAATTTACTAAATGGAAGGGTACCTCTCTTTCTATGGCTGGGAGGTTAATGCTTAGTAATTCAGTTGTTGTGAGTTCCTTTTTGCATTCTTTCTTAATTTATAAATGGCCTACACGTCTGTTGCTTTAAATGAGAAAGTGTATCATAAATTTTCTTTGGACTGGCTCTATTAATAATAGGAAATTGGTGGTGGTTCCATAGTCTACTTATTGTCTTACTAAAAAGCATAGTGGTTTGGGTATTAAAAATATAGAGCAGCTGAATTTGGCTCTTCTTAGGAAATTATCTTGGTATTTGATCACTAAGTAGTCTTTTTCTTTTTCTCTTTTAAAAAGCATATTTATTTTGGCTTCAAGGTCTGTTAAGCCTACACCTATTTCCTCTTCTATTTGGTGTTCCATTAAGGCCTCTTTCTTACAAATGTGTGCTTCTATTAAGTGGTTGATTAGTTCTTCTACTTCTTTGCATTTTTGGACTGATGAATGGGTCTAACCATCTTTGGTTGATAGGCTAAATATCCCTCTGACTCGTCAAGTTAAATTGGATGCCTTTGTTTCTGATTATCTTGTAGATGGAGTTTGGCACCTTCCATATGATCTTCCTTTGGATACTCAGAATGATATCATGCATATTTTACCTCTTAAGGATGAATTTGATGCTTGTCTTTGGCTTCCTTTAATAAATGATAAGTACTCTATTAAGAATATGGTTTCTATTAATTATCATCTTATAGTTGCTTGGTATTTATTTTTTTAGAAGGCATTTTTGCCTTCTTCTCGCTTGTTCTTGTTTGGCGTGCTTTTCTGGGTTATCTCCCAATAGTGGAAAATTTAATCAAGAAGGGTTTTCATACGGCTTCTAGATGTTTTTGCAATGCTGCTTCATAATCTCTTATCATTTATTTATTCATTGCCCATTTGCTAAGGCTATTTGGAGAGAAGTTGGGGATATTTTCAAAGGCCTCTTTCTTCTTTTAGGGCTCTTGTTTCTCTTATTACGGATGCAATTTCATGCAGTTTTAGCTCTCAACTTTATTCTCTTTGGAATTCGATAATCATTAACTCCATTTAGTTGATTTGGCATTATCTAAATTCCATTATTTTATACAATATAAAGCTGATATCTTTTTAGCTCTTCAGCCTCTATAGATGATGATAAAGGAGAGTGCTTTTTTGAATCATGGTTCAATAAAAAATTCCTTAAGTGAATTACATACTATTTCCCTTCTTCATATAATAGCTACTCCCTATAAAGTTCCTAGGATTATAAGTGTTAAATAGTATCCTCCCATATTGAGTTGGGTTAAAACATTAATGGATCTACTTTTGGTGCTCTGGGTTATTTAGGGGCTAAAGGAAATTTTAGAAATTCTAGAGGATTTGTCAAAGGGGCTTTTGCTTTTAACACTAGGTTGGTTATTCTTTCTTAGTTGACTTGAAGGCTGCTATGTTTGTAGTTTGAAAGCTATAGAGTTTAGGTGGCATTATTTGTGGTTTAAATGTGATTCTTCTTAATTAGTTCACTTGTTTACTTATCGTTCAGTAAAGGTTCCTTGGGAGGTGCAACAATAATGGGATTCTTGCTTAGATGATTTAAAGAATTTAACTTTTTTGATTTTGCACATTTTTCAAAAAGGTAATGGGGTTGCAGATAAATTGACTAAATTTGGAGCTCAACATTCAAACTTACACTAGTGGTCTTCTATTCTAGATTTTTGTTCTAGTCTTATGTATGAAGATTTTAGCTCAATTGAGCATTTTTTATTTTGTTAGTTTCTTATCTCACTGACTTCTTAGATGTATTTTCTTTTTTATTTACTAATATTTTATGTCATCTAAGATGATGAAGGTGCTAAAATTATGCCAACCTAGTTGGGATAATTGGGTGCACCTACTAATTAGTGGCCTCAACCTTTTAATAAAAAAAAGTCAATTTTTTAAACAACATCTATGTGTTGAAATATGATAAAAAAAATAAAGGATGGATGTGGGAATCCCACATTGAAAAGAAGAGAAGGAATGAGGGGGTTAATTGGTTATAAAATAAACTCCTTAATTTTTTTGTTAAGTGTGTCAATCACCTTTTATGTTTGGTGTACCATTGAAAGCTATTCGCTATACTATTAGAGAATTTAAAACGAAGTTCTCTTGGGGTGTACTTGAGCTTTTGGGTATGTATGAGAGTTAAATATTTTATAGTATGGTTGTAATAATTTTCCATATAGTGAATATTTTTCTCTTGTTTGTCTTTTGATAATGCCCATGGTTTTTTTTCCATTTGAGAGTTTTTCACATTGAATTATTATGTATTTCTCTCTTTTATTTTTCAAGTTTTTTTATTCATGTTATTATTTAAAGCAATAAAGGTACTTATTGGATTATAAGGGCCCATTTTCCCTAACAATTGGTATTAGAGCTCTTGGCTTATTTTAGAATGCTCTGTGGTTGTAGCTTCGGCTAAACTTCCACATTATAAACAATTTACTTGGGCTAATTGGCATTTCACATCGACAGTTTTCTAAAAATTATTGTGATCCAACTAGAGGTCCTTTAAATATGGTATTGTGTTTATTCAGTGTGGTATTATGTAAGTAAGTACAACTAAGAAAGTTTTATCACAAAGGCTATAATCGCCTATGGAAGTTGGGACTTAAGTGGTACCATTTGTGTCCCATCAATCTCTCCTGAAATTTTCTTAGTGTATTTTGTTGACACAATTGTTCACTCATTATTCATGTGTGAGATCACTATAGCAGGAAGTACTATTCAAGTATATGGAGGTACTACGCATTATTGAGCAAAAATAAGCTTCAAATTTGATATTAAGAAATTTGATAGGAGAATAAAAGAAGAGATGGATTGCAAAACTAGTGGAGCTATTTCGGCTAATGCCTCCAAAAGTAATGCTACTAATATGGTCGTCTTTGAAAAAGAAGATGATGAAGTTTCTATGTAAGAAAGATATATATCCTCATGGCATGATAGCTACTAAATGAGTTGCTATAAAAGAGGATGTTTGATAGGTAGCATGTTCACATTTTACACACAGGCATTGGTTGATAGTTGATGCAAGGTATGTAGTAAATTAATGTCGATGGCTAATGAACTTCCTAGAAAGTAAATATTGGAAGTTGCACCATAACTTATTAGTAGTTTTCAACATGAACTGGCTGAGGTGAAAATTCTTGAAGTTGGTGAATTCTAAGTGTGTATACTTTTATGGTGGAGTATGACAATTCTTGTTTTTTAGAATTATGACTGTCATATCTAATGGTGTTACTGAGGTAGCTATTATTCTTTTAATTTTTTTTAATAATGGTGGAGATTATTGAAATATGATAAAAAAAAATAAAGCATGGATGTGGGAATCCCACTTTGAAAAGAAGAGAAGGAATGAGAGGGAATAAAATAAACTCCTTACTTCTTTTGTTAAGTGTGTCAATCACCATTTATGTTTGGTATACCATTGAAAGCTATTAGTTATACTAGTAGAGAATTTAAAGGAAAATTCTCTTGGGGTGTACTTGAGCTTTTGGGTATATATGAGAATTGAATATTTTGTAGTGTGGTTGTAATAATTTTCCACATACTAAATTTTTTTTCTTATTTTTTTTTTTGACAATACTCGTAGTTTTTCTCCATTTGGAAGTTTTCTACGTTAAATTATTTTATGTTTCTCTCTTTTATTTTGAAGTTTTTTGTTCATGTTGTGATCTAAAGGGATAAAAGTACTTGTTGGATTGTAAGAGCCCATTTTCCCTAACACTATGACTATTTTTTGGAGATATATATATGTTTTTTTTGTCTATGCACAAAATTTTTTACTATTTTCTTTCAATTCAGTCCTTTTGCTTAGTTAAAAATGTAAAAGCAATTCATTCTGATCAATGTATTTAAAAATATATGGAAGAAGCAAAGAAATTTCAATTTTTTTAAAAAATTATTGTTGATGAAATTTTAGATTAAAGTTTTGATTGATTGTGTAGATTTTAAAATATAAATTGTTTCCAACACCATCATCATATCCTTAAAAGCTTATTTATTTATTTATTTAACTATATGTATAGGTACTTTTAGTGGATGGAGTTGATTAACTCCTCCACTAGCATTCATGATTTTTCCATATTACTTCATTCATTTTATCTTCATTAATTTTCACCTCATCACTTGAAACATATCTCCATCTTATGTGATTATACTAGCTTTAAGATTTCATTTAACAAAAAAAAAATACAAAAAGAAAATAATTGAGTAAGAAAATTATCATTTTATTTTTCAAAAAAATAAATTTATTTTATAAATAATCACCATTAAAGATGTAAAATAAATTTATTTGATAGTAATAGAATAAAAATATAAATGAAGTAATCGAAAAATAGTTTTAATAGAAAGCATTTTTAACATGATTTTATCATCTTTGTTTGCTACTTTTAAATTAATATTTTTATATAATAATAAAAATTTGTACATATAAATTTTTCTCTACTATTTTCTAAAATTGTATCTCTTTATTTTTCAAACTTTTTCACACAAATTATTTACTAAATCATTTTATTTTTCAACTCCAATTTTTCTCTTTATTTTTTAAGATAAAAAAAAAAAAGAGAAAAGTAGAGATCAATACCATGTTGTTTGAACTCTAATCACTTTATGACATGTGGTTTGAACCTTAGCAAAGTGGTACCCTGAGGTTTAAACCATTAGCAAAAAAACCAAAATCTTGCTAACACCATTAATAAATTTGACGTGGCAAAGGGCAATTGCATCTCTTCACTCCAACTTGTGTAAAGCATGGCAAAAAACAGAAAACATGCTAACAACATGTGTTTGATGTGTCAAAAAAAATGGTGGGGGGAAATGGAGATTAAAATCCCAAAAATCCCTAAAATTTTCAATTCATCCAAACATTTCCAATTATTTTGATAACTTGAAATCTTTAAATCCCTAAACATCCTTTAAATCTCTTTGTTTAGGAAAATCTAAATTTTCGTTTGATAAATTAAAGTTTAATTCAAAATAGAAAAGATGAGTTCGTTATCTCAAAGTAGCAAGACTCTGGCATCACCTATGAAGAAATGTAATTGTGGTTTGCCATCTCTGATGAAGTTATCATCAACTCCAATTAATTATGGAAAAAAATTTCACAGTTGCAGCAAATTTGATCTTACAGATAGGCATGGGTGCAAAAATTTTGAATGGGTTGATAGTGCATATCCAAGAATGGATAATTATGGCGATTTGAATGAATGGGAGTAAGAAGTGATGTGACAAGCAAGAGAAGCAGAGATGAGTGCTGAATTGTCCAAATTGAAGGAGCTATTGAGTATGAATGAGATGGAATTGTGGGCATACAAGAATGAGATAGTTAAGCTAAAATTAGAGTTGAAAAAGTATAAAGAACAAGAGGGCATGAACTTGAAATTCAAATGTAGTTGTAATAAATTTGTAATGTTATTTTTATTAGTTATTGTTGTGGCATATATTATCAATGGATATGGAAAAAGGAACAAATATAGGAAAGGGATTTTGAATTTACCTTAGAATGAAATAAGTGTACTTTATAATTAAAGTGTTTATTAAAATGCATTAATGAAATTAGTAAGTTGTTTGTTAACTATTTTGTGACTATGTAATGAAAGTTATTGTTTTGTGAAAACAACATTCCCTGTTTATGGTTTATGAAACAAACTTTCATAAGTAGCATATTAAAACATCCAATTCTAATATCAATACCAAATAAGAACCATAAAATGAAATAAGCTCCATCATATTGATGTATTGATATATAAATATTCAGAATACAAATAACTAATGTTCACCTGAACCAAATACACTTTAAAATAAGCGATGTTCACCTGAACCAAATAGACTTCAAAATAACAAAAGCTAAGGTGTTCATAATAGTTTACACTATCATAATTTAAATCATTACACATAATTGACATCCCATTTGAAATAACATAATCAATATATTGTGTCGATGGCCTTTCATTTGCTGCCATTTTTTTCTTTGCAGGTGCAGGTGGAGATGCAAAAGATGCGAGCTGAGATAACCTCTTGAAGTTTTGGTAAGATGAAGGGGGTATGTTGAAAGTGGATGCTTGAGGCCTTAGAGGGTATGCTTGAGGCCTTAGAGGCTTGAATTGACCTACATTTGTTTGCAAGGGTAGAAAAAATTTGTTAAAATTTTTGTATAAGTTCACAAAAAAATATACTAAATATATCTTTACCTTAAAGGGCATAGGTTGACTTGTTGATCTTATAGGACCATTATTGCTTCCACCATGCCTTCTAAGAACTATAGTTGGTGTGTGAGATATATGTTTTTCAAGTTGACTTGCTAACCCGACAACACCATCAGCCCATGTCTATTGATAAGCACCAGTTGGTTACCTTCTTATAGCTCTTATGTGAACACCCTGCATATTAGCATAATTTTTCCAACAATCACATGAGTGACATGGGATTCTTATTATCAATATGAATGATAAGTCAACAATCTCATTAAAAAAAAATACATGATTTAAACTAGATGTAATAGTATGTCTTAACAAATTTTTTTGCCTCTACCTTCTTTGCTAAGCTATTTCACTAGTTATTGATGCTTTCCACCCTCTTACATTATGATCTACTTGTTTAAAATTACCATAAAACACAAAACCACCACTTATCGAAGTGTTATAGGGGTTTTTAGGCTCATATACAATTCTAATCCTTCTCATTTTAGGTCGACTTGTTAGTTTCCTTATTACATTGGAATGGACATCAGGAAAATCAGTCCTTTCCCATTCTTCCTTGCTTAGAACACGATATATCATGTGCTTGTACACTGATAAATAGGTAGCTTTTAAGTAATATCGATGAACATAATTTTCAGGTTGCTCCCTATTTGTCCAAATTTCACATATAGCATGCTTGTAGGGTATTCTTGTTAGGTCCTAATACCTGTAACTACATGTGTTCTTAGATAAATCAATGATATTCCTTATGTCACCAAAGTCAATTCCGTATCTCCTTTCACCAGCAGGAGTGCAAAAAAAAATCCCTGCTTTCAACCTTAAGCTTCTCTAACATTTCTTAGGCATTTAGATAAAGTTCACCTCTATAATTTTTCATTGCAGTTGCCTTAACATATATCCTCTTCATTAACCATCTCCTAATCCATTCTAGCATACTTAATATTGGCTATCTATTAATATCTAAGTTGAAAGACTCATATATATATATTTTTTTTAATTGCATCACATTTAGTATTAGGAGAGAAAAATGATCGTGCTCACTTTGAAAGGATCCCTTTGCATCAATCAATCCTAAGCTTTGGCATCAAGCTCTTTAAGTTTATCCTTATGAAACTACTATGTCTTTTAAGTCCCTATGCTTATAGCTACCCACAATAAATTTTTGTAAATTAAATGCTTATACAACAACTTAAATTTCTCAGTTATATGCTTCACACAATGTTTGTGTTCAACACTAAACATCATTTCCTTTAAAGCCTCCACTAGTCCTTAGCATAACAACAATAAACAACAACCACATCAATGATAATTAAAATGATTAAATTGAATATAAATAATTACAACCCTATTCAGAATTAAATTTAAAAGAAATAAAACAATGTTTAATTACCTTTTGCATATTGGATATAAAAATCCACCCTGTTTCTTAAGGACTTTTAAAATCTTCAAAGAGTAGATTTAAAATCCATTTCCAAGAAACTTTTTCTTTAATGTCAACATCAACCATTGCAAAAGGAAATATATTTTCATTTCCATCTTGGCCTATAGCACATAATAGTTGTCCACCAATTGATGTTTAAGATGGCATCCATCCAATCCAGCAATAGGTCTCAATCTTGAAAAATATCCTTACTTTTGCTACACAAATCTTATATACATGTAATGAAAACCCATAATCTCATTTGGTCTTCAAGCAATTTCTTCAGCTTGGTCTTGCTCCTCTATCACTTTCTCAAGAGTAGTTTTCAATTTGACACAACTTCTAGGATTTATCTGCCTTATTATTTCTATATAGTCCCTTAGCATCTTATATTGGTCAACAACATCTCCAAAAATCAGATTCTATACTCTTCTTTTAGCTCTATAGCATTTTGAAAGAGATATCTTATGCCCAATTTGTCTCTAAATCTTCTTCTACATTGCATGTACTTCCTAATCAGGATTATCTCACAAATCTTCTATGTACTTTTTAGTCAGATATTTAGAAGTAATTATATTATTATTCCATTGCTAAGGGCATGAATTCTTTGGCTTAAAAGTCTTGATTTGGAATGTATTACAATCCCTTAGCTTTGAAGAATGTATCATAAAGCAACACCTTTCTTTACATATGGAAAAACCCCTCTTGTTGTTATTATTATTGTTTAAAGTAAAACTAAAACCTCTCTTAATAGCCCATTCTTATAATCCTTTCTTTAAAACATCTGCACTTGTAAACCTCATCCCCTTATAAAGCTTTGAATCTTCGAATCTTGAATTCTTATTGAAGTCAACATTGTCTTCATTATGTTCATCATCAAATCCTTTCAAGCTACCTTGGTCATCATCATGTAGTGGTTGCTCATTGAGTTCATTCAAATCTTCCTCAGTTAAGTCATTCACATTAACCCTACACCAACATTCTCTGAACCAACTTTCCCTAAACTTCCATCCCCTTCTCCAGTACCCTATATACTAGCATTCTCTAAACCAGCATTCCCTAAACCTTCATCCCTATCACCAGCACTTTTGTCCCCAATGCCTCCTAAACTAGTAGAATTCCCACCAGTATGAAACATATCATCATCTAATCCTTTATGGTCATATACAATTCACTAAGCTCACCAGAAAATTATTAGTCAGTATCTTCTTCTTCTTCTAAAACCTTGTAATCACTATCCTCTATATCGATGTCTAATTCACTATTAGCACTTGTCAAATCATTGATCAATTTTCTATTAACTTATCAATATCATAGTCTTCATCATTGTCATCATCTACATCGATTAACCTCCTATCTTCTTCTTGTTCAACCTCTCCCTCACTATCCTTAGCACCATCAGCTACCCCCTCTCTGTCCTCTATTTCCTCACTATAATCAGATGGCATATTGTAGACACCCAATTTCAGGATGACATGTTATGGATACATCAAAGGAATCCAATGATGAAAATTTCTTCGATGCTTAATCTTCAAAAAATTCTAAGGGCTTTTAAAGGAAGAATTTAATGTTTTCAAGGACTAAATCGTAAATTTCTTTTTAGGACCTAATTGCAAAATTTAAATTTTTTAAAGGGCCTTTTTGTAATTAAATGTTAAAAAAAATTTTGCACGTCAAAATTATGTAATTCCGATCGGAATTACAATAATTCCGATAAGGATTGTACAATTCCGATCAGAATTGCAAAATCCCGATCGAAATTGAACTCTTCTGTTTTCCTATTTCTAATTATTCCAATTTTAAGTGGTTTAAATTTCCTAATTAATTCAATCCTAAATTGGTTTAAACTTCCTAATTAATTCAATCTTATTTGGTTCAAAATTCCTAAATACACTTAAGGAATGAGAATCATATTAGGATTAGGGTTAGGTTTCCTAGTTCCACTATAAAAGGGGGGCTAAGAAGGAGGAAAAGATGAGGGAGGAAAATAAATAGGGAAGAGCGTGAAAAAGTGGAGAAAAGGAAAAAAAATAGAGAGAAAGGCGTAGAAAAGAGGGGAGGAGAGAAAGAAAATTGTGTTTTTATTTTTCTTTTATTTACTTTTAATCAAAAATTCTTTTGATTCATCAAATAATTCAAAACTCGTGAAGAATTTTTGAAGAAAAGATTCGAAGACTTATCAAGAATGGTGAATCACAAATCTAAGGAGCACCCTAAATCATCCATAGGCATATCATATTCTTCTATTCTTCTTTTATTTATTTATTTATTTTTTATATTCTTATTATTTTATCATAATTTATTTATTAATTATTTTTTCTATGATGATTTTAGAGGAAAACACATGGTGATCATATAAGGAAGATGAATTTTATTGCAAATCCACATAAGACTATGGATAAAGCCCCGTAAAGACTTAGTTTCTAGGGTTTTATTTTTTATTTTTATTGTCTTTCCTTTTATTTCATTTTTTATTTTTATTTTTTATTAATTATTGTATGAATTAATATAATAGCCCCAATAGTGAGAATATTAATAGAATTATGTGTGTGGTTGCATGTTTATTTTAATTAAATTGGTTAGTAAAATTAGGTTTCAATTTGGTAATCATTTAAAATCAATGGGGGAAGTAAATTAATTTAGGTTGCATGTTAATAAAAATTAGGATTTTCGTAAGGATTAATTTAGTTATTTATTTGATCTTATTTAAATACTTTTTATGTTTTTTATTTGTTTTTTAGCTTATTTATTGTTTTTGGTCTATTTTGGGCCTTAAGCCCATTTTAGATTTTGATTTGTTTATTTTAGCTCATATCATTTAATAATTAATTAAGTTTAATTAATTAAAATATATTTTTAGGTCCATACTTAATTAGATTTTAGGTTAGAAATACCTTTAGGCCCATTTAGTTAATTAGACATAGGCCCACTTAATTTAATTTAATTAATTTAGACTTAGCTCACTTAATTTAATCCCTTTTTCATAATTTGTAGATTTAAGATCATTATTTAATTAAAACATGTAGAGTTAAGCCCATTAATTTAAATACTTTCATAACATGTAGAATTAGACCCATTTTTAGAATTAAAATTAGTAGACTTAGGTTCATTTAATTAAAATTAAAAGGAATTAGGTCTTTTGGTTCAGTTATAATTTAAAACATGTAGACTTAACTCCTTTATTTAAAATCCATGTAGATTAGACTAACTTAGGGGTTATGTGATTGAATGCATTATTTACTTATATATTTCATGACTAGTTTTCCTTGGAGTTTATTGTTTTGGGCTTATATGAAATTGCATGTAAATAGAGGATAAGATAGTAATTCATAAAGTAATTCTAAATAAACACAAGATTGAAAGAAGTTGGTATTTCATATCTAGAATCTCCTGGTCGTGGTGCTAGCTTTCTTTTAGGGAATCGAGTACCACCTTTTTTATTTGTCCCAGTTATTACCCTGGGTGGCGACTCCTCATCTCCATGCCATGTCTTTGTGATAGTGGCTAGTGTGTTCCCTAGAGCCCTGAGCTCAAACAGTGACACGGTTTCTAAAATCTTGGACACACGCTAAACCCCATCATCTACAGTGGCGACTCCACTAGGGATAAGAGATACTGATTCTACTTGTGTTCTTTAGAATTATTTTATTAATTATTATTTTATTCTTGCATTCATTTTGCATATCCCTACTAAACCGATGGCATTGGTTTATGACTCTATGATTCCACTAACTTCATGGGGTTGTAGATTGGCTAACCATCACTCTTAGCCTTAACTCAGTCCAAGAGAGATTACTGGGCTCATCTAACTAGAGCCTGTAACCCAAGTCCTCAAGAGGGGTAGTCTTCTCTTGAGTTTGCAAAGGATGTTGGGCCCCTCTGACCTTGGCTTGTAACTTAAAGTCTATAAAGGAGGGCATCTTGCTAAGGGAACCTTGACCTTGTTACTGGACCCTAACCATATATAATGGCTTAGTTATTTCCCTTGGGGTCTACCCAAATTGCTTGTGAATGTTGTCATAAGGTATTTCTATCTGTAAAGGCCCAAGCCCATACTTTTGAAACCCGTTTAGGTTAATAAAGATTGGGCTAATCTTTTACACCTAGAAATGTTGTTTCTATGCTTCTATTTTGCTTTGAGAGATTTGGCATACGCGTCGGTCCCTGATATCCCCTGTTGATATTAAGACCAAGACCAAAAATCCTAGGAAAAGAGACTCACCATTGAATACGTGTGTGGGAGGAATAAGGTTGGAAGGATGTATGTATACCTAACTTGTTACTTGCTATTTGTTGCATAGCATGTGCATCATGCATACATGCATACATCATACTAACCATTTTTCTTGTAGCTATCATAGATTTTTCCGGGTCTTCCTATGTTTCAATTCAGAAAGGTGGTAGACTGGTGAGAACTGATTCAAGCCCCCAATTGATCACGAAAGAGATCCTTAGCAAACTGAAAAAAAGCCCCATCAATCTAGCTACTTAACCTGAACAAACTGAAAGAATGGAACAACAAGAGGGAGGAAACTGGACCCTAGAAAATGTCAAAGGAGCACTGATGGATGATATGAGAGCAATGATGCAAGATGAGTTAAGACAAGCTCTAGCGGGACTAATGCCACCACCTGCTGCTGCTGCACCACCCACCGCGGCCAACCCACCTGTCATGGGTCCATTACCTATTAATAATGGCATGAAACTTGAGGATGTTGAGAGTTACATGGTTGAAAAAGTGAAAAAGGAATCACTTGAGCAAGTTCAAGAGCTGGAATCCAAACAGATGAAGGCATTAACTCAGAAGATGTCTAAGATGGAAGAGTTGATAAATGGGCAAGGCCTAGGATACCCGTTTGACTTTGATGATATGATGCAATTTGAGGAAGACAAGCTACCTAACAAATTCAAAATGCCACAGCTATAAAAGTTTGATGGTACTGGGGACCTGAGGATTCATCTCAGTCAATACACAACTACTATGAGTACCACCAAGGCTCCTTTGGTCGTGGTTACTAAGCTATTTGTGCTATCTTTGGAAGGTATGGCCGTTAACTGGTATCATGGGTTAGAGAAGTCTATCCAAGTAGATTGGAGGGAGTTGTGCATTGCTTTTCTAAAGCAATATGACTATAATACTAGACTTGAGATGTCCATAAGAGATCTAGAACTAACCAAGCAAAAACCCAATGAATCATTCTCAGATTTTCTAACTAGGTTCATGAATAAGGCGGGAATGATGAAGAACAAACTGGCAAAGAAGGATCAGGTTAGAATGATAGTCTGAAATGTGTCACCTAACCTAGTGGAGAGGTTGCAAATGATGAACCCCAAGATATTTATAGACCTTTATGATGACGGGTTATAGGCTGAAGAGATCAAAAATGAGAAAAAGAAGGCTACTAGGAACATCGAAGCAAGAAACTACCCAACTGGGGGCATACAACAAGGAAGCACTAGCCGGGTTGTAAGAGTCCATGTTGTTCAACAACCAAGGAGGTTCTTAAATTTTAACCAACCTTTGTTAAAAGTCCTAGAGTGCCTAATGGAAAAGGGCTTACTTTAACCTTTACCCACTCCAAACCTACCAAATCCAAATATCCCAGGCTATAACCCGAATAAACATTGCAAATTCCACCAAAACCTCTAACACTCCACAGATAACTGCATCTACCTTAAACATGAAATCCAAAACCTCATAGACTCTGGAAAATCATAGATCCTGAAAATCCAAGCACCAGAAGTAATCCTTTCCCAAACTACCGAAACATGCCATCTCCAACAACTATGATGATCAACTCAAGAGTAAACGAGAAAGAAGTGCCCCCAAAGATGTGGAAAGAGTTGAAGATTTGTTGGGTCAGCCCTCAAGCAAGTTCGACTATAAGGTGTTTTATACTAAACCACCTTCTTTTGACATACCCTTTGAGTTGATTGTGCCTACAAGATGGGGCAATGAGTTTGATGATGAGAAACTGTAAGACAAGGAAGAAACATGCACAGTAGAGGTACAGAAAGATGAAGTCATGGAGACAGTTTGCAAGAAAATGCAATAATAACTATTATGTCAGCCACCTAAAAGACAACCATTATGAGACTCAAAATCCTTCGCATCTAGAATAGGAAATAAAATTGTCTTATTTAAATAAAATTTTAGTTTCTTTAGAACTTGTTTTATTTTAGTGATCGATGATATGAATTATAATTATGCTCACTTATGTAATATGCATCCCGATGGTACTACGCATTGTGATATTGATTGCATCTGCATGTTTGACAAAAATTTAATTCAATTAGATTCATTCAGTATGGGTACAAATGTAAACTTAAAGAGTAGTCTTATATCACATGACATAACTTCTAAAGAAAGTAAAATCTAAGGAAAAATAAGAAGAAGAATAAAAAAAAGAAGAAAACAAAGAGAGAGAAAAAGAAAAAGAACAGTAAGATGAAAAATTAGAGAGAAAATTCAGGATTAATTATAGGAGTTGTAATGAATGTTCTCATTTTTGCCCTAATGAATAAGTAAAATTGAATTAGGGATTTTTTTCAAATATCGCATATTCGTCTTTATTATATTGCATAAGTATCTGAATGGAAAGACATTATATAATAAAAGCTAAAATCATAGCTATGAGATCACTATTTTAGTTGTGTTTCCTTTGTAATTTTCTTTATCAGCCTAGGGTCCCTTTACACCTTGAGAATTCAAATGGCTCAATAACTTCCATTGCAGGTCTTGTCCTATAACTATCATCAATCATTGCATTAATATCAAGCTTCATATCCTGCTCAAGAGTTCTTCAAAGTGTAAGTCCAATTGATTTCATCATTAAGAACTCACTTCGGTCAATTTTCCCATTCCTCTACACCTCCAATGCATGAGATTGCAACTAATAGGGTTAATAAGTCAAAGGATCAACAATAACAGTGAATGAACAGGGTCTTTTGAACATAAAAATGAAAAAAAAATTGCTAGAATAGCATGAATGAATCCAGAATAAAACTGGGGGCAAAATACAACTCAGGGGGTAAATGGTATCGGCATTCAAAGAGTGAAGATGGATGCTAAAGTGTAAGAGCTAATACCTCAATCATTAACAGTAATAAAAGAAAAGTTCAACAGTGCATCGGTTAATCACAAGCTCTATTGTAAAGCCATGGACCCTACTTGTTAGCTTAATAATCAGTCTGATGAATCGTATTGGAAGCTTCAACATCAGAAGTACCAATAGTGAATCATTCAATGCTCAAACTGATAGGCTATTGATAAGTGGCTCTGTTCTAAATAGGAGACCCATTAGGATCATGCACATCATACATAGCATGCATACACTTGCATACATTTTTAGGAAATACTTGTTTTATATAATAAAAGTCTTTAAGCCTAGGAAATACTGTACAGATACTGTACTACTAACATTTGAAATTAGTGTTGGAAGAACAAAAAGTAGTTAGAGTATTTGCATGTGAAAATTTTAAAAAAATGAAAATAAGAGGAGTGACACTACCAAGAAGCATTATCCTGGAAACTTCAAGAGGCTAAATAGGATGCTCAAGCTCCTCAGATTCAATATGAAAGGGAAGAATGCACTCAAAACTTGAGATGAATGCACTCTGAAAACTTCTTTGATTATGAAATAAAAACCTTTAACTCCTAAATCTCTTCTTTTGTAGGAAATATTGAGAAGAGAAATGAAGCCCTCTACCATAGCATTAATTAGATAAAGCCATAACTTCAACGATGGAGCATCAGACCCTATGATCGGAGACATCATCACCATAAATCTAAAGGGAAGAATGTAAAAATGAAAAAACACTGCATTTTGACAAAATTTATTCACTTGCGAATAGACCATACTAACTTATGGTATTTTGTGCAGGGAAAATAAAAGAGAACGAAGAAGGGAAAAGGAAATGATACATCAATAAGAATGAGCAAGATAGCAAATGCCAATCACTCGTCAAAATCTCACCCTGTGTAAATACCAAAGGGAAGTAGTACAACTTTATCCCCTTTGATTCTGCAATAAAATAAATCCTCAATAAGAAAATTCATAAATTGAAAGGAAATTCATCCACTTCACGAGATCATGTGTGAAAATTTATCTCATGACCTTTGATTTTAGTGGCTTTCTTTATTAGCCTCGTAGAATTTAGATGTCTTATTGACAGTTCTATGTTGAGAATTTCTAAACTCTAATTAATCTAATGCTTTTTTTGCACCCAAATGAGGGGAAGAACATGAAAAGGCAAAATCTGTGGACTTGTGGTATAAATTGATTGAATTTTAGGGTATCATTTCAGTCTTGTGAATGATAAATGTGCATGTAATATACTCCAATACTCAAAAATGAGTATGAGTACAAAATCCCTTGACGGTATCCACGTTGAGTAATACAAGAAAGGCGGGGGAATGCTAAAAGGAGAATAAAAGAAGAGCAAGCATAATTTACTCCAATGCTTAGAAATGAGTAAGAGTATCAACATAAAACCTCTAGCGGTATCCATGCTTAGTAATATAAGAAAGACAAGGAATACTAAAAAAGGACCATGCTAAAAAAAATTTTTTTGCTCTACTTACTCCAATGCTCTATAGGAGTATGAATATCCAAAGGACCTTTCCAACGGTATCCACACTAAGTAATATGAGAAAGGTGGGGAATACTCGGATCAGGAAGAAAAGCAAAAAAATAATTCAAAGATTGTTTTAATACTTAGAATCTGATCCATTTATGCTCAAATACCATAAGTTTTGTCTAGTAGATTCTTCTTGAATTTAGGTGTGAAAGTAAGCTCTTCACTTGGTAAAAAATATGCTATCAGCATAAAATGGTTAATGATGCCTCTGCCCTTTGTGAATGGTAAATAAATGATAGTCATGAGGATCAAAATTAAGAAGATTGGTTAAGCGCATGTTATCTCGTGAAAGTGATGAATTTTCTTATAAATTTTCAAAATAATAATATACTTTTGTACATTCATCTTGTTAAAACTAACTTCAGCAATTCTGTAGGAATTTCAAATCCAAAAGGGGGTATACTCAACTTGTAAAGCCAATTAACACAGCAAAATTCAAAGTTAGTCAACAAAAGTGCTAATTAGTCAGCACAAAAAATTTAAAGCATTCAAATCAAACAACTAAAGATAAAAATCAGCAAATAGTTATGGACTGTAGCATCATCAAAGGTGAGCAATGAAAGGATTGTAGTCAATTTGCAAGCCATTATGGATTGCAGCATCATCAAAGGCGAGCAATGAAAGGATTGCAGTCAATTCGCAAGCAATTTTGGATTTCAGCATCATCAGTAAGCAATAAAAGGGTTGTAGTTAATCGCGAGCAATTATGAATTGTAGCATCATCAGTGAGCAATGAAAGGGTTGCAGCTAATCGCAAGCAATTGTGGATTGCAGCATCATTAGTGAGCAATGAAAGGGTTACAACTAATCGTGAGCAATTATGGATTGCAGCATCATCAGTGAGCAATGAAAGGGTTGTAGCTAATTGCAAGCAGTTTTGGACTGCAGCATCATCAGTGAGCAATGAAAGGGTTATAACTAATCGCAAGCAGTTTTGGACTACAACATCATCAGTGAGCAACGAAAGGGTTGCAGCTAATCATGAGCAGTTATGGACTGTAGCATCAAAAGTGAGCAATTAAAGGGTTGCAGCTAATAATGAGCAATTATGGATTACAGCATAATCGCATAATCAATCAGCATCATACGACTGAGTGTGATGTTTCATATAAGACAATTCAAACTATACGACCGAGTGTAGTCATCATTGTACAACCAAGTGCAATGTATTCACCCAATCGATTATACGACCGATTATAATCGACATCATACGAGCAAGTGTGATGTGTTTTATCAAAAACAGACTATACAACCGAGTATGATCGAGTGCAATGTATTCCTTAATCGATTATACGATCGAGTATAATCGGCATCATACGACCGAGTATAATCGGCATTATATGACCGAGTATGATGTTTCTTATAAAAAATAGACTATACGACCGAGTGTAGTCGGCATTGTACGATCGAGTGCAATGTATTCCTTAATCGATTATACGATCGATATAGTCGGCATCATACGACCGAGTATAAGGTTTCTTATCAAAAGCAGACTATACGACCGAGTGTAGTAGGCATTGTACGACTGAGTGCAATGTATTCACCAAATCGATTATACGACCGAGTATAATCAGCATCATACGACTGAGAGTGATGTTTCTTATAAAAAACAGACTATACGACTGAATGTAGTTGGCATTGTACGACCGAGTGCAATGTATTCCTCAATTGATTATACGACCGAGTATAATGTTTCTTATCAAAAACAAACTATACGACCAAGTTTAGTCGACATTGTACGATCAAGTACAATGAATCCTTAATCAATTATGCAACCGAGTATAATCAATATTATACGACCGAGTATGATATGCCATTTAAAATGTTGTACGTCCGAGTATAGAAAATTCACCAGCAGAAGCCTCACGGAGTACAGGTAAGTATCCTAACTTTCAATTTAGAAATTGGGTGCTATTCTACTTTGCCGCAATTTATCAAGCAAACAGCGATAAAGGGGGGCAACTGTAGACACCTAATTTCAGAATGACATGTTATAGATATAACAAAGGACTCTAATGATGAAAATGTCTTCGATGCTTATTTTTTAAAAAATTCTAAGGTCTTTTAAAGGAAGAATTTAATTTTTTTAGGAACTAAATCGCAAAGTTCTTTTTAGGACCTAATTGCAAAATTTAAATTTTTTTTAGGGCCTTTTTGTAATTAAATGTTAAAAAAATTTGCACGTCGGAATTGGAATTACATAATTCAGATCAAAATTACATAATTCCAATCGGAATTATTGTAATTCCTTGAAATTACAATAATTCTGATCGGAATTGAACTCTTCCATTTTCCTATTTCTAATTATTCCAATTTTAGGTGGTTTAAATTTCCTAATTAATTCAATCCTAAATTGATTTAAACTTCCTAATTAATTCAATCATATTTGGTTCAAAATTCCTAAATACACTTTAGGAATGAGAATCACATTAGGATTAAGGTTAGGCTTCCTAGTTCTACTATAAAAGGGGGGCTAGGAAGGAGGAAAAGATGAGGGAGGAAAAGAAATAAGGAGAAAGGCGTAGAAAAGAGGGGAGGAGAGAAAGACAATTGTGTTTTTATTTTTCTTTTATTTACTTTTAATCAAAAATTCTTTTGATTCATCAAATAATTCAAAACTCGTGAAGAATTTTTGAAGAAAAGATTTGAAGACTTATCAAGAACGTTGAATCACAAATCTGAGGAGCACCCTAAATCATCCATAGGCATATCATATTCTTCTATTCTTCTTTTATTTATTTATTTTTTATATTCTTATTATTTTATCACAATTTATTCATTAATTATTATTATTATTTTTATGGTGATTATGGAGGAAAACACATGGTGATCATATGAGGAAGATGAATTTTATTGCAAATCCACAGAAGACTATAGATAAAACCCCGTAGAGACTTAGTTTCTAGGGTTTTATTTTTTATTTTTATTGTCTTTATTTTTATTTTATTTTTTATTTTTATTTTTTATTAATTATTTTATGAATTAATGTAATAGCCCCAATAGTGGGAATAGTAATAGAATTATGTGTGTGGTTGCATGTTTATTTTAATTAAATTGGTTAGTAAAATTAGGTTTCAATTTGGTAATCATTTAACATCAATGGGGGAAGTAGATTAATATAGGTTGCATGTTAATAAAAATTAGGATTTTAGTAAGGATTAATTTAATTATTTATTTGATCTTATTTATTTAAATATTTTTTTATGTTTTTTATTTGTTTTTTTAGCTTATTTATTGTTTTTTGGTGTGTTTTGGGTCTTAAGCCCATTTTAGATTTTGATTTGTGTATTTTAGCCCATATCATTTAATAATTAATTAAGTTTAATTAATTAAAATATATTTTTAGGTCCATAATTAATTAGATTTTAGGTTAGAAATACCTTTAGGCCCATTTAGTTAATTAGACATAGGCCCACTTAATTTAATTTAATTAATTTAGACTTAGCTCACTTAATTTAATCCCTTTTTCATAATTTGTAGATTTAAGATCATTATTTAATTAAAACATGTAAAGTTAAGCCCGTTAATTTAAATACCTTCATAACATGTAGAATTAGGCCCATTTTTAGAATTAAAATTAGTAGACTTAGGTTCATTTAATTAAAATTAAAAGGAATTAGGTCTTTTAGTTCACTTATAATTTAAAACATGTAGACTTAACTCCTTTATTTAAAATCCATATAGATTAGACTAACTTAGGGGTTATGTGATTGAATGCATTATTTACTTGTATATTTCATTACTAGTTTGCCTTGGAGTTTATTGTTTTGGGTTTATATAAAATTGCATGTAAATAGAGGATAAGATAGCAATTCATAAAGTAATTCTAAATGAACACAAGACTGAAAGAAGTTGATATTCCGTATCCAGAATCTCCAGGTCATGGTGCTAGCTTTCTTTTAGGGAATCAAGTACCACCTTTTCGATTTGTCCTAGTTATTACCCTGGGTAGTAACTTCTCATCTCCATGCCATGTCTTTGTGATAGTGGTTAGTGTGTTCTCTAGAGCCCTGAGCTCAAACAGTGACGCGGTTACTAAAATCTTGGACACACGCTAAACCCCGCCGTCTACACATATAACTGAAATAAAATTTTTAATCGTCCATTTCACTTTATCCACCATAAGTTACATCTAAATCCTCATCTAAATTAATAACATCATCACTACTATCCATATAATCTTCTTGTAAATTAACAAAATCACTATCTTCTTTATTTGAATCACATTCATCTTCATTAGCTCACACTACACGTAAAGGGAGGCCAGCACTATTACAGTATATTTCAATATGATCGTGTCATTTATTTATATCAAGGATTTATTGATAAATTTTGTCATCCACTATTTCCTCTATTCCCTCGGAAGGTGACAAACATGCAACCTTATACCATATTCTACATCCAGATTTGTATCCAAGATCATAAAAAATCCTAAATATCTCAAACATCAAAATATAGTCTACATTCACTTCTTCGTATGTGTAGATGGCAGGGTTTAGTGCGCACCAAAAATTTCAGTAACTACGATATTTTTTGAGCTCAGGGCTCTAGAGAACACACTAACCACTATCACAAAGACATGAGGCATGGTGATAAGGAGTCACCACCCAAGGTAATAACTGGAATGAATCAAAAAATAATGGTACTCAATTCTCTAAAAGAAAGACACCACCACAACTAAGAGATTCTGGGTACGGAATATCAACTTCTTTCGGTCTCATGCTCATTTAGAATTACTTTATGAATTATTATCTTACCCTCTATTTACATGCAATTTCATATAAACCCTTATTAAAACAATCAACTCCAAGCAAACTAGTTATGAAAAATACATGTAAACAATGCATTCATTTAAATTTGTAATCCCTAAGTTAGTCTAATCTACATTGATTTTAATTAAATGGGTTAAATCTACATGTTTTAATTTACAAGTGAGCATAAAGACTAATGGCACCAATTCCTATTCAATTTTAACTAAGTGAACCTAAGTCTATTTATTTTAATTCTAAAAATGGGCCTAAATCTACAAATTATAAAGTATTCAAATTAGCAGGCCTAATTCTACATTTTTTTTCTAAAGTGATATTAAATCTACAAATTATGGAACAAGATTAAATTAAATAGGTTAAGTCTAAATTAATTAAATTAGGCGGGCCTATGTCTAAATTAACTAAATGGGCCAAAGTTATCTCTACCCTAAGTCTAATTAATTATGGGTTTAAAGATGCATTTTATTAATTAAACCTAAAAAAACCTAAATTTATTTAAATGGGTTAAAGACTAACATGAGCTTAGGGCCTAAAACACATAAACATAAACAAACAAACAAGCCCAAAAAAACAATAAGAAACAAATATCAAAACAATCAAATAAAGGATCAAACATTCAATTAAATTTATTCTAAAAATCTTAATTTAATTAAATCGAATCTAAAAAAATAAATAAAATAAAATAATTAACAAGCAACCCTAATTCTATTCACTTAAATCTAATTCAATTTTAATTAAAAAATGTAATGATTTTTATAGCCATTAATTTTAATTAATTACCTAATTAAAACCCTACTTTTACTAACCAATTAATTAAAATAAAACACACAATCACACACAAGATTTCATTATTCCCACTATTGGGGTTATTACAATGAATTAATGAAAATAATAAGAAAAGAAAAATTAATACAATCCTAAAACAAAATCAAAACAACAATAAACAAACTAAATAAAAAAAATCTAGAAACCATATTTAGCTACAAAGGTAAATCCATGGCATTCAATGGACCTTCATGGGTTTTATTCACCTAATAAGATCATCATGTAATCTCCTTCATAATCACCAACAAAAGAATAAACAATGATTAGTGAATAAAATAACAATAAAAATTTAATAAAATTGAAATTTAATAAAATAAAATAAAAATAAAAATAAAAGAAGGAATGAAAGAAGATGATGATTATGGATGCAGTATGAGTTGCCCCTCAGACTAGTGTAAATCACAGTTGTTTGTTAAGTAGGTCTTTAAAAACTTGTTATTCTCTTCTCAAAGGTTTATTGCTCCTTGCTTCAAAAACACTAATAAATCACAAAGAATATTTTTGTACTGCCTAGGGGATAAAAGAAAAGCCAAAAAATGTAGGAAAGGAGACAGGTCCCCCAAAAGAAAGTCTCCTAGAGCTCCCCCCCCCCCCCCCCCTCATTATAGCTGAAGCTAGGCTTTTATAGGAAAAAACCCTAGCTAAAAACATATCTTACTATGACTTTCCTTACTTGGAGTTTTGATTTTAAAAGGACTTTCATTTTTTGAAAATTCAGATAAATATTATTTGAACAATCAAAATTCAGGAAACCAAATTTTATTTACTGTAAAAAATAAAATAAAATAAAAAATGGACGAAACATTTTAATTCCGACCAAAATTGTGTAATTCTTATTTGTATTATATAATTTCAATCAAAATTATGAAAATTTCGATCAAAATTACATAATTCTTATCAGAATTATGTAATTTTGATCAGAATTATAGAATTTCAATCTCCTTTTTTAACTTTTAATTATAAAAAGACCCCTAAAAATATTTAGACTTTTTCAATTAAGTCCTAAAAAAATATTACAATTAAGTCCTTAAAAGAAACCAATTAAACTCTTTTTCAAAATGCATTCAAACTTTTGAGATTTCAAACTTCAAGTGTTGAAGACCTATTTATAACATTTTTATCATTTGAGTCCTTTATCGCATCCACATTTTATCATCCTGAAATTAGGTGCTTACAATTGCCCCCGTTTATCGTTGTTTGCTTGACAAATTGTGGCAAAGAAAATAACCACACAATTTCTAAGTAAAGAGTTAGGATACTTAACTGTCATCTTATAGAGCTTTTTTCCATTACACTGAATTGTGTGATGATGCTTTTGTCATTCCTTAATGTAGGCTTTATAATGTTGTAATCTATAATTGTTGGCAAGTTTTGAACAGCTATAACCCTTTCGTTGTCTACCTTTGATACTATAGTCTATAAGTACTCATGAATTTTGATTTTGTTACAATCCTTTCATTGCTTATCAATGATTTTGATTGGCTATAACCTTTCATTGCTTACTGGCTTTAATCAACTATAACCCTCTTGTTGCTCACCTTTTGATTTTACAGTGCATAATTGGTCAAGGCTTTCGATAAGCTACAATCTCTTCCTTGCTCACTAATGATTTCAATTAACTACGACCCTTTTGTTGCTTAATCTTAACTCTATAATCTATAATTGCTCACAATTTTGATTAGCGATGATGCTACAATCCAAAATTGCCCGCGATTAGCTATAACCCTTTCATTACTCAGATGATGTTATAATCTATAATTGCTCAAGATTAGCTACAACCCTTTCATTGCTCACTGATGATGATATAATACATAATTGCTTGTGATTAGCTGTAACTCTTTCATTGCTCATCGATGATGCTACAATCCATAATTGCTTATGATTAGCTTCAACCCTTTCATTACTCACCTTTGATAATGCAATCCATAATTGTTTATAAATTGACTGTAATCCTTTCATTACTTGCCTTTGATAATGCTATAGTCCATAATTGCTTATGAATTGGCTGTAATCCTTTCATTGCTTGCTTATAATACTACAATCCATAATTGCTCATGATTTTTATCTTTGGTTATTTGAGTCAAATTTTGAATTCTTTATGCTAACTTATTAGCATTTTTGCTTACTTGCTTTGAATTTTAATGTATTGACTTATTAGAATTTCTTTATTGACTAATTTCAATTTTGATGTGTTTACCAACTTTACAAGTTGGATGCACTTCCTTCTAGATTTACAATTCCCACAAACTTGTTGAAGTTAGTTTCAATCATGATGAATGTACAAAAGTACATTATAATGTTGAAAATTTATGAGAAAATTCATCACTTTTTCATAAGATAGCATGCACTTAACGAATCTCACTATTTTTCATTTTCACCACTATCATTTATAAGATAGCATGCACTCAATTCATCATTTTCATTCTCATACTCATTTCTGAGCATTGTACTCATACTAGATTATATGCACATTTATTATTAAAAACTAAAAAGATACTTTAAAATTCAAGCAATTTATACTACAGGTCCACATATTTTTCTTTACTTTTTCTTCCCCTCGCTTGGGTGCAAAGAAAGCATTATATTGATTAGAGTTTATAAACTCGCAACACAAAGCTATTAACTAAACATCTAAAGTCTGTAAGGCTAATAAAAAAGAGCCATTATGATCAAAGGTCATAAGATAAGGTTTTCGCACACGATCTCATAAAGTGGATGAATTTACTTTCAATTTGTGAATTTTATGATTGAGATGATTCTTTATTACAAAATCTAAGGAAATAGGGTTTTGTTACTTCCCTCAATTATTTTGATGAGTGTTTGGCATTTGCTATCTTACCCATTCCTATTGATGCATCAATTCCTTTCCCCTTCTTCATTCTTTTTTATTTTTCCCTGCACAAAATACCATAAGTTAGTATGGTCTATTCGCAAGTGAATAAATTTTGTCAAAATGCAGTATTATTCTTTGCATTCTTCCCTTTTAATTATGGTGATGATGTCTATGCTCACAAAGGTCATAATACTCCACCATTGAAGTTATGGCTTTGGATTGCATTTGTATTTCCGCCATTCCATTAATGTTATGGTATAGGGCATCATTCCTCTTCTTGATATCTCCTACAAAAAAAATTCAGGAGTTAGAGATCTTATTTCATAATCAAATAAATTTTCAAAGTGCATTCATTTTAGGTTTTAAATGCATCTTTCCCTTTTATAGGGCTAATGAATGTATTGCTCACATGTTGGACCTTCTCATCACCATATTCCATACCCTACAGTAGTATAACTATTATGGAGAGATATCCAAGATGATGCTTTAGATGAGACTATAGAGATGGATGTTGAATCTAAGGAGCTAGAGCGTCTTATCCAACCTTTTAAGGTCACCAGGATAATGCTTTTCCAAGTATCATAGTCAGTGATACTCCCTTACTGATAGGCCCATGATTTATTGGGCTCCTGAAATCTTAAATCCTTTTGAACATCAAGTTCACCTTGATAGTGTTGCTCTTCCTATTTTACTTCTTCAGATGCTTCATATGTGAATACTCTGACTACTTTCCTACACTTTTATGATACTAATTTTAAATGTTATTAGTATAGTATTTGTACAATCTAATCTGGGCTTAAGGAGTTTATTATGCAAAGAAAGTATTTCACAACAAATGTATACCTGTTATGCATGACATGCATGATCCTAATAGGTCTTCTGTTTGGAACAGAGCTATGTTCTTAGCTTGGAGTGTGAGAGTGAGGTGCCTCATCAATATTATATAGGTTTGAGCATTGAATGCCTCATTATTGGTACTTCTGATGTTAAAGCTTCTAATACAGCTTGTGCAGTAAATGACCATGATAGCAAGTGGGGTCCATAGCTCGACACTAAAGCTTGTGTTGAACTTTTTTTATTTGCTACTGATGTATTTATATGCTTCTTTCTGCCCTAAAATCTCTTACACTGGCTCTCATACTTTAGTGTTCCATCTTTGCTCTTCGAATGTGGACTCAATTTGCCCCAAGAGCTACATTTTTCCCCCAGTTTTGTTATGGATTCATTCATGCTATTATAGCAGTCTTTTTTTTTCATTTTCATGTGCAAGAGACCTAGTTCATTCACTATTACTGTTGATGATTTAACTTACTAACCTTATTAGTTGTAATCTCATACCTTGAAGATACATAGGAGTGGGTAAACTAACTGAAGTGAATTCTTAATGATGAAATCAATTAGACTTGCACTTCAAAGAACTCTTGAGCAGAATATGAGGCTTGATGTTAATGCAATGATTGATTAAGGTTTGGGTTTAAGCCACGTGAATTTTTTATGTACAAAGGAACACCAAACTTATAAGCAAAATCATAAAAGGTGATAAAAGAGAAAACATAACTAGAATAGTGATCTCATAGCTCTAATTGTTTAGCTTTCATTATGTATTGTCTTTCCATTCAGATACTTATGTAGTATGATAAATATGAATATGAAATATTTAAACAGAAATTTCAAATTCAATTTTACTTATTCATTAGGGCAATAATGAGAACGTTCATTACATCACATGATACACCTCCTGTTAGCAACCAATCCTAAATTTTTTATCTCTCTAATTTTTTACCTTACTGTTCTTTTTTTCTTTTTCTCTCATATTTTTTCCTTAAATTTCCTATCTTCAAAAGATACATCATATCATATATGAATGTTCTTTAAATTTACATTTGTGTCTATGCTGAATGAATCTAATTGAATTGAATTTATGTTAAACATGCATATGCAATCAATATTGTAATGCACATTACCATTAGGATGTACATTACAAAAGCAAGTATGATCATAATTCATATCATCGATCACTAAAACAAAACAAGTTTTAAAGAAACTATAATTTTATTCAAAGAAGACAAGAAGAAAATTTATTTCCTATTTTAGATGCTAGGGGTGCTAAGTCTCATAGTGGTTATCCTTTATATGGCTGATATAGTGGCTATTCTTGCATCTTCTCACCAATTGTCTCCATGAATTTATCTTTATGTACTTTAAATGTGCATTTTTCTTTCTTGTCTAGTAGCTTCTTATCATCAAACTTATCACCCCATCCTTTAGGCACAATTAACTTGAAGGGTATGTCAAAAGAAGGTGGTTTAGTATAAAACACCTTATAGTCGAACTTGCCTGAATGCTAACCCAATAAGTCTTCTACTCTTTCCACATCTTTTGGGAAATTAAGAGATTTCTTATTAGTTTTAAGGTGTAGGTCCTTAATGGAGCTTAGCACTTATTCCTCACTAACTCCTGAGTTGATCATCATAGTAGCTAGGGGTGGTACATTTTGGTAGTTTGGGAAAGGATTATTTCTAGTGCTTGGGTTTTCAGGGTCTATGATTTTTTTAGAGTCTATAAGGTTTTGGAGTTCGTATTTGAGCTAGATGTAGTTATCCATGGAGTGTTAGAGGTTTTGATGGAATTTGCAATGCTTGTTTGGGTTATAGCCTTAGGTGTTTGGGTTTAGTGGGTTTGGATTAAGTAAAGGTTAAAGTAAGCCCTTTTGCATTAGGCACTCTAGGACTTTTGACAAAGGTTGGTTAAAATTAAAGAATCTCCTTGGTTGTTGAACAGCATACACTTCCACAATCTAGCCACTGCTTCCTTGATGTGTGCCCTCAATTGGGTACTTTCTTACTCCTATGCTTTTAGCAATCTTCTTTTTCTCACTTTTAATCTCCTCAGCTTGCAATCCATCATCATAAAGGTCTACAAATGTCTTAGGGTTTAGCATCTGCAACCTCTCAACCAAATTAAGTGACACATTTTGAACAATCATCCAAACCTTATCCTTTTTAACTAGCTTATTCTTCATTAATCCTACCTTATTCATGAATCTAGTTAGAAAATCTATAAATGACTCATTAGGCTTCTGCTTGGTTAATTCTAAATCCCTAATGGACACTTCAAGCTTGGTATTATAGTCATATTACTTTAGAAAGCAGTACACAATTCTCTCTAGTCCACTCGGATACACTTCTCTAACCCATAATGCCAATTAACAGCCATACCCTCTAAGAATAGTACAAATAACTTGGTAGCTACAGAAAAAAGAGACTTAGTGGTGCTTATATTAGTTGTATATTAACTAAGGTGGACCCTTGGGTCTCCAGTACCATCAAACTTTTGCAGATGTAGCATCTTGAACTTATCATGCAACTTATCCTCCTCAAATTACATAATATCATCAAACTTAAGTGAATATCCAATGTCTTGTCCTCTAATTAATTCTTCCATCATAGATATTTTCTGAGTTAGTGCTTTCATCTGCTTCAATTCCAACTCTTGAACTTGCTCAAGTGGTTCCCTTTTCACTTTTTCAACCATATAGTTCTCAACATCCTCTAGTTTCATTTCCATAGCAGGTACATCCTTAGCAGCGTTTAAAGGTTGCCCCCTATCATTATCATTGTTAGCAAGTGGTGCACCCACAACAGGTGGATTGGCCATAATTAAAGGTATAATAGCAGATGGTGGCATTAATCCAGCCAAAGCTTGTCTTAGTTCATCTTGCATCATTACTCTCATGTCATCCATCAAAGCTCCCTTAATGTCTTCTAGGGTTCAGTTTTCTCCCTCTTGTTGTTCCATTTCTTCTACTTGTTTAGCTTGTGCAACTTCTCGGTAGAGTGGATTGATAGGACTCCTTTCCAGTCTGTTAAAGATCTCTTTTGCAATTAATTACAGGCTTGAATCAGTTCTCACTAGTCTGCCACCTTTCTGCCTCCAAACACAAGAAGACCCAGATGAATCTATGATGACTATAAAAGAAAGTGGTAGTATGATGCATGTATGCATGATGAACATGTTATGCAACAAGTAGCAAGTCAAGTAACAAGTCAAGTGTACATACACCCTTCCAATCTTATTCCTCCCACACACGTATTCAATGGCGAGTCTCTTTTCCTAGGATTTTTTTATCTTAGCCTTAATATCAATAAGGGATATTAAGAACCGATGCTCATGCCAAATCTCTCAAAGCAGTAAAAGCATAGACATAGCATTTTTAGGTATAAAAAGATTAGCCTAATCTTTATTAGCCTAAATAGGCTTCTAAAGTATGGGCTTGGGTTTTTATAGATAAAAAAACCTCACGACAATATTCATAAGCAACTTGGATAATCCTAGGGGAAGTTACTAGGCCACTACATGAGCTGATTCTGGTGAAAAAGGTCAAGGTTCCTTTAACAAGATGTCCTCCTTTAAGACTTGAGTTACAGGCCAAAGTCAAAAGGGCCCGGCATCCTTTACGAACTCGAGAGAATATTACCCCCCTTTAGGACTTAAGTTATAGACTCTTGTCAGATGAGCCTAGTAATATCTCTTGAATCAAGTTAAAGATAAGAGTGATGGTTAGCCAATTTACAATCCCTGAACCTAGTAGAATCATGGAACCATAAACCAATATCATCGGTTAATAAGCACATGCAGAATGAATGCAAGAATAAAATAATTCTAAAGAACACAAGTAAAATCAGTATCTCTTATCCCCAATGGAGTCACCACTGTAAACAGTAGGGTTTAGCATGCGCCTAAGATTTTAGCAACCGTGACACTGTTTGAGCTCAGGGCTCTAGAGAAAACACTAATAACTATCATAAAGACATGGCATGGACATGAGGAGTCACCACCCAGAGTAATAACTAGGACAAATAAAAAAATGGTGGTACTCAACTCCCTAAAAGAAAGCCAACACCACAGCTAGGAGATTCTATATACATAATACCAACTTCTTTTAGTCTCATGCTCATTTAGAATTACTTTATGAATTACTATCCTACCCTCTATTTACATGTAACTTCATATAAACTCTTATTAAAATAATCAACTACAGTTAAACTAGTCATGAAAAATACATGTAAACAATGCATTCATTTAAATTTGCAATCCCTAAGTTAGTCTAATATACATTGATTTTAATTAAATGGGCTAAATCTATATATTTTAATTTACAAGTGAGCCTAAAGACTAACTGGCCTAATTCCTATTCAATTTTAGTTTAGTGAACCTAAGTCTATTTATTTTACTTCTAAAAATGGGTCCAAATCTACAAATTATGAAGTATTTAAATTAGTGGGCCCAATTCTACATATTTTATTTCTAAAGTGATCTTAAATCTACAAATTATTGAAAAGGCTTAAATTAAATGGGCTAAGTGTAAATTAATTAGGTTAGGTTGGCCTATGTCTAAATTAACTAAATAGGCCTAAGTTATCTCTACCCTAAGTATAATTAATTATGGGCCTAAAGATGCATTTTTATTCATTAAACCTAAAAAAACATAAATTTATTTAAAAGGGTTAAAGCCTAACATGAGCTTAGGGCCTAAAACACATAAGCATAAACAAACAAGCTCATAAAAAATAAGAAACAAATACCAAATTAATCAAATAAAGGATCAAACAATCAATTAAATCTATTCTAAAAACCCTAATTTAATTAAAGTGACTCAAAACAAACAAATAGAATAAAATAATCAATAAGCAACCCTAATTCTATCCACTTAAATCTAATTCAATTTTAATTAAACAACCTAATTATTTTTATAGTAATTCTAATTAATTACTTAATTAAAACCCTAATTTTACTAGCCAATTAATTAAAATAAAACACACAATCACACACACATTATTTCATTATTCCCACTATTGGGGCTATTATAACGAGTTCTTGAAAATAATAAGAAAAGAAAAATTAATACAATCCTAAAACAAAATCAAAACAACAATAAACAAACTAAATAAAAAAATATAGAAACTATATTTAGCTATAAAGTTCAATCTATGGCATTCCATGGACTTTTATGGGTTTTGTTCACCAAATAAGATCATCATGTAATCTCCTCTATAATCACCAACAAAATAATAAACAATGATTAGTGAATAAAATAATAATAAAAATTTAATAAAATCAAAATAATAAAATAAAATAAAATAAAATAAAGAAGGAAAGAAATGATGATTATGGATGTAGTATGAGTTGCCCCTCAGACTAGTGTAAATCACCATTGTTTGTTAAGTAGGTCTTTAAAAATGTGTTATTCTCTTCTCAAAGGTCTATTGCTCCTTGATTTAAAAACACGAATAAATCACAAAGAATATTTTTGTACTACCTAGGGACAAAAGAAAAGCCAAAAAGTGTAGGAAAGAAGAAAGGTCCTCCAAAGAGAGTCTCCAAGAGGTCCCCCCTCATGATAGCTCAAACTGGGCTTTTATAGGAAAAAACCCTAGCTAAAAACGTATCCTACTATGACTTGCATTTCTCAAAGTTTTGATTTTAAAAGACTTTAATTTCTTAAAAATTCAAATAAATATTATTTGACCAATCAAAATTCAGGAAACCAAATTTTATTTACTATAAAAAAAATAAAATAAAACAAAATAAATGGACAGAACATGTCTAATTCCAATCAGAATTATGTAATCCCAATCGAAATTACATCATTCTGATCAAAATTATAGAATTTTGATTGGAATTATAGAATTTCAATCTCCTTTTTTTAACTTTCAATTGCAAAAAGACCCCTAAAAAAATTTAGACTTTTCAATTAGGTCCTAAAAAATATTACAATTAAGTCCTTAAAAAAAACCAATTAAACTCTTTTTAAATATTTATTTAGAATTTTGAGGTTTCAAACTTCAAGTGTTGAAGACCTATTTGTAACATTTTTATCATTTGAGTCCTTTTCTGCATCCACATGTTATCATCTTTAATGGAGTTGCCACTATAGACCTAATTCCTATTCAATTTTAACTAAGTGAACCTAAGTTTATTTATTTTAATTCTAAAAATAGGACTAAATGTACAAATTATGAAGTATTTAAATTAGTGGGCCTAATTCTACATATTTTATTTTTAAAGTGATATTAAATTTACAAATTATGGAAAAGGCTTAAATTAAATGGGCTAAGTCTAAATTAATTAAATTAAGTGTGCCTATTTCTAAATTAAGTAAATGGACCTCAATTATCTCTACCCTAAGTCTAATTAATTATGGGCCTAAAGATGCATTTTTATTAATTAAACCTAAAAAATCTAAATTTATTTAAATGGGTTAAAGCCTAACAAGAGCTTAGGGCCTAAAACATATAAACATAAACAAACAAGCCTAAAAAACAATAAGAACAAATATCAAAACAATCAAATAAAGGATAAAAAAATCAAATAAATCTATTCTGAAAACCCTAATTTAATTAAAGCAACTCTAAACAAACAAATTAATTAAAATAATCAACAACCAACCCCAATTTTATCCACTTAAATCTAATTCAATTTTAGTTAAACAACCTAATGATTTTTATAGCCATTAATTTTAATTAATTAGCCAATTAAATTCTAATTTTACTAACCAATTAATTAAAATAAAACACATAATCGCACATACATGTTTTCATTATTCCCAATGTTAGGATTATTACAATGAGCTATTGGAAATAATAATAAAAGAAAAGTTAATACAATCCTAAAACAAAATCAAAACAATAACAAACTAACTAAATAAATAAAAAATCTAGAAACTTTATTTAGTAACAAAGTTCAATCCATGGCATTCCATGAACCTTCATGGGTTTTGTTCACCTAATAAGATCGTCATGTAATATCCTCCATAATCACCAACAAAAGAATAAAAAATGATTAGTGAATAAAATAACAATAAAAATTTAATAAAATCAAAATAATAAAATAAAAGAAAAATAAAAGAAAAAGGAAAGAAGATGATGATTATCAATGCAGTATGAGTTGCCTCTCAGATTAATGTAAATCACCGTTGTTTGTTAAGTAGGTCTTCATAAACTTGTTATTCTCTTCTCAAAGGTCTATTGCTCCTTGCTTCAAAAACATGAATAAATCACATAGAATATTTTTGTATTGCCTAAAGACAAAAGAAAATCCAAAATATGTAGGAAAAGAGAAAGGTCCTCCAAAGAAAGTCTCTGAGAGGTCCCCCCACAGGATAGCTCAAGGTGGGCTTTTATAGGAAAAAAACCTAGCTAAAAATATATCCTACCGTAACTTGCCTTTCTTAGAGTTTTGATTTTAAAATGACTTTAATATCCTGAAAATTCAGATAAATATTATTTGACCAATCAAAATTCAGGAAACTGAATTTTATTTACTGTGAAAAATAAAATAAAATAAATGGATAGAACATGTTTAATTTCGACTGGAATTATGTAATCTCGATCAAAATTACATCATTCTGATCAAAATTATGAAATTATTATCAGAATTACAGAATTCTAATCTCCTTTTTTTTAACTTTTAATTACAATATAACCCCTAAAAGAATTTAGACTTTTCAATTAGGTCCTAAAAAATTACAATTATAGTCCTTAAAAAACTAATTAAATTCTTTTTGAAAATGCATTCATACTTTTGAGGTTTTAAACTTCAATTGTTGAAGACCTATTTATAATATTTTCATCATTGGAATCCTTTGTCGAATCCATACTTTATCATCCTCAGTGGAGTCGCCACTGTAAAGGATGGGCGTGCCAAAGATTTTAGCAACGCGACACTGTTTGAGCTTAAGGCTCTAGAGAATACACTAACAACTATCATAAAGACATGGTGTGGAGATGAGTAGTTGCCACCCAAGGCAATAACTAGGACAAATCAAAAAATGGTGGTACTCGATTCTCTAAAAGAAAGCCAACCTCATAGCTAGGAGATTCTGGATATGAAATACCAACTTCTTTTAGTCTCATGCTCATTTAAAATTACTTTATGAATTATTATCTTATCCTCTATTTACATGCAATTTCATATAAACCTTTATTAAAACAATCAACTATAGGCAAACTAGTCATGAAAAATACATGTAAACAATGCATTCATTTAAATTCACAATCCTTAAGTTAGTCTAATCTACATTGATTTTAATTAAATGGGCTAAATCTACATGTTTTAATTTACAAGTGAGCCTAAAGACTAACGGGCCTAATTCTTGTTCAATTTTAATTAAGTGAACCTAGGTCTATTTATTTTAATTCTAAAAATGAGCCTAAATCTACAAATTATGAAGTATTTAAATTAGTTGGCCTAAGTCTACATATTTTATTTTTAAAGTGATCTTAAATCTACAAATTATGGAAAAGGCTTAAATTAAATGGGCTAAGTCTAAATTAATTAAATTAGGTGGGCCTATATCTAAATTAACTAAATGGGCCTAAGTTATCTTTACCCCAAGTCTAATTAAAGATGCATTTTTATTAATTAAACCTAAAAAAAAACCTAAATTTATTTAAATGGGTTAAAGGCTAATATGAGCTTAAGGCCTAAAACACATAAACATAAACAAATAAGCCCAAAAAAACAATAAGACACAAATATCAAAACAATTAAATAAAGGATCAACCGATCAACTAAATATATTCTAAAAACCCTTATTTAATTAAAGCGGCTCTAAACAAACAAATAAAATAAAATAATTAACAAGCAACCCTAATTATATCCACTTAAATATAATTCAACTTTAATTAAACAACATAATATTTTTATTGCCATTAATTTTAATTAATTACCTAATTAAAACCCTAATTTTACTAACTAATTAATTATATAAAACACACAATCACACACACATTATTTCATTATTCCCACTATTGGGGCTATTACAATGAGCTATTGAAAATAATAAGAAAATAAAAATTAATACAATCCTAAAACAAAATCAAAACAATAATTAACAAACTAAATAAAAAAATCTAGAAACTATATATAGCCACAAAGTTCAATTCACGGCATTCCATGGACCTTCATAGGTTTTGTTCACCTAATAAGATCATCATGTAATATCCTCCAAAATCACCAACAAAAGAATAAACAATGATTAGTGAATAAAATAATAATAAAAATTTAATAAAATCAAAATAATAAAATAAAATAAAAATAAAAGAAGGAAAGAAGATGATGATTATGGATGCAGTGTGAGTTGCTCCTCAGACTAGTGTAAATCAATGTTGTTTGTTAACTAGGTCTTCAAAAACTTATTTTCCTCTTCTTAAATGTCTATTGCTCCTTGCTTTTAAAACATGAATAACTCACAAAGATTATTTTTGTACTACCTAGGGACAAAAGAAAAGCCAAAAAGTGCAGGAAAGGAGAAAGGTCCTCTAAAAAAGTCTCCAAGAGGTCCCCTCTCAGGATAGCTCAAGCTGGGCTTTTATAAGAAAAAACCCTAGCTAAAAACGTATCCTACTGTGATTTGCCTTTCTCAAAATTTTGATTTTAGAAGGACTTTAATTTCCTAAAAATTCAGATAAATATTATTTGACCAATCAAAATTCAGGAAACCAAATTTTATTTACTGTAAAAACTAAAATAAAATAAAAATGGATGGAACATGTTTAATTCCAATCAGAATTGTGTAATTCCAATTGGAATTACATCATTCCGTTCAAAATTACAGAATTTCGATTGGAATTATAGAATTTCAATCTCATTTTTTAGCTTTTAATTATGAAAAGACCCCTAAAAGAATTTAGACTTTTCAATTAGGTCCTAAAAAACATTATAATTAAGTCCATAAAAAAACTAATTAAATTCTTTTTGAAAATGCATAACTTTTGAGGTTTCAAACTTCAAGTGTTAAAGACCTATTTATAACATTTCCATCATTGGAGTTCTTTGTCGCATCTACACCTTATCATCCCCAGTGGAGTCAACGATGTAGATGGCGGGATTTAGAGCACGCCTAAGATTTTAGCAACTGCGACACTATTTGAGTTTAAGGCTCTAGAGAACACACTAATAACTATTACAAAGACATGGTGTGGAGATAAGTAGTCACCACCCAAGGTAATAACTAGGACAAATCAAAATATGGTGGTACTCAATTCACTAAAAGAAAGCTAGCACCATAGCGAGGAGATTATGGGTACAGAATACCAACTTCTTTTAGTCTCGTGATCATTTAGAATTACTTTATGAATTACTATCTTACCCTCTATTTACATGCAATTTCATATAACCCTTATTAAAACAATTAACTTGAGGCAAACTAGTCATGAAAAATACATGTAAACAATGCATTCATTTAAATTCGCAATCCCTAAGTTAGTCTAACTAAATTGCTCTAAGTTATCTCTACCCTAAATTAATTTTGATATCCTTTTTTAACTTTTAATTACAAAAAGACCACCAAAAGAATTTAGATTTTTCAATTAGGTCCTAAAAATTACAATTAAGTCCTTAAAAAACCAATTAAACTCTTTTTGAAAATTCATTCAAACTTTTAAGGTTTCAAACTTGAAATGTTGAAGACCAATTTATAACATTTTCATCATTGGAGTCCTTTGTTGCATCCACACTTTATCATCCCAAAATTGGGTGCTTACAATATGCTATTTTACCACTTTCTTATCTAGTGTAATTCTCATCCAACCATTGGCCTCAATGATGAAGCACAATATTCACCATCTATGTTATTTCTCTATTAATAAACAGAATAAATTGCAATAAATTTCATGCACTAAACGAAAATTAAGAATTAATTCAAATTTGAAACACATGAAAAAAAAAACCACATAAATCCTTCAATTTTTTACATCGATTTTAGAATGTGCACAGAGATCATTGACTATAATAAACTCTAACATGCAATATATGAAAATCTCTAAAATTTAAAGGAGTCTTCGACTTACCTTATGCTTGAAGGTAAAAACCACCAATACCCTACTTGTTAAGTAAAGCTTTTCCACCTATATCTTCTTTCCCCAAATTTTGCACACTCAAGACTGATTATTCAATTTCCATTGATATAACACAAACCGTAGCACTTACATTTTGTATCTTTATGTAATCTAACTGTTTATGCTTGTTTTTTAATTTTGTAGAAGAGCTAATAAAGGAAGAGAGAATGGAGCGAAGAGAATATCAAAGTCAAGCTTCACATGTTTAGATGAATTAAGGATTTCTTGTTTTTAGGCTCAAAAAACACTTTGCATTCTCCCCCACACCCCCTTTTTTGCCATGTCAGACATAAGCTAGAGTGAAGAGATGCAATTACCCTTTTCCACATCAAATTCATTGACAACAAACTATTTAAACATCATGGTACCACTTTATTAGGGTTCAAACCATAGGTTAGAAGGTGATTAGAGTTCAAATCACATGGTACTTATCTATACTTTTCCCTAAAAAAATTATATAAAAACTTATTATATGTTAATATTAAATTATCTTTTTAATTTACTTGAGTTTTAAAAGTCCAATCACTACCTAAAAAGGTAATAAACCGAACCAAGTAAATTCAGTTCGGTTCCCATTTTCTAACAATTCTAAATTTTTGGGTAAACTCAAACTGGGCCAAAAACTACATGTGTGTGTGTGTACACACACATACATGTAAGAAAGGAATTCACCACTTTACTAAAAGTATACATTTGACATTTAACAATTCTTTTTCTTTTACCTGTTGTGATGGCAATATGGTTACATATTATTTAGCTAAGAGTGTTATGTTATTAAATTATGAATTTCTCATATAGGGTTTAGCCCTTTCTTGTACTGCTAATGTAGTTGTAAGTGATTATATTATTTATGATTCTTAATGAAATCATTTTATTCTCAAAAAAAAAAAGTGTAACCAAGATAATTCTCATACACAAATGTTAAAGGAGATTGCCCTTTACATATGTTATGGGGCTTTAATTTTAGACTCATTAAGATTGATATGAATATCATATACGAAAAAGATTTATATAGCAGCGGTTGCAGAATTTCAAAAATGAATACTCACATAAATAATATTGATCCTATCCATAAGGGGCCTGGGGCCAACACTATTTCTAATTATTAGAGATATGATAGTGATAAAGTTAATTATTTGAATATTTGTAATGCTATTATATTTCTTATATTTTTTAAAATAGCAACTCTCTATGTAATTGTATCTGTATATGTATTCACATATATTGAATATAATTATATGCACTTTACATACAATAATATCATTGAGTTAGTATCAGAGCAACTCTTCTGCAAACACCATGGCTACAAACTCTTCAATGTCATATGCTACCTTATCTTCTTCTTCATATATTTTTGCTTCATCGTAATTACCTTTATTCCTCTTTCAAACTCTTATTCCTCAACACCTTCTCATCTACAACAATCCTTTCTATCAAGCTAAAATCCAAAAACTACATATCTCGGAAACTTCAATTCCAACCTCTATTAAACTTCTATAATCTTCATGACATCCTAATTGACACTGAACTCCCTCCACCAAAAGAAATTCTCAACTCAGCTTTTTCAACTATAGAACCAAATCCCATTCACATTCAATGGTATAATAAATATCAACTATTATTTTCATGGCTGATCTCTTTAATTTTTGAAGAAATATTTCCACATCTCATTGGATTGAATTCTTCTTCAGTATTATGGAAGGCTTTGGAAACTGCATATGGCATTGTTAATTATGCTCAATGCACTCAATTATATATTAAGTTTCATAACTTAAAGAAGGATGATAAATCAGTGTCTGACTATTTATTTCAAGCTAAACATATTGTTAATTCACTAGCAGTTGGCCAGACTCTTTCTCAAGTAGAATTAAATGCTATTATATTCATGCAACTTGAGTCTAATTATAATGGTGCTATTAGTGCTCTTAAGCAACTTCTTGATCCAACTTTTTTCAATGAATTACATGAGCAACTTGTAGCTTATGAATTGCTACTTAAATCTAAATAAGCATCATTAACTACTATCAATCTTGGTTATCAGTCTGCAAACAACAATTCATCATTCTACTATTAATAATTCTCACCTCACTCAAATCGAGGACATGGTGGCTGTAGAGATTTTCATTCTTTTCCTCTTTTATTGAATGCTACTTATCAGATTTTTGGATATCATAATCATTCTGCTCTTGAATGCTGACATCGATTTGATTAAAACCTTATTGCTTATTCTTCTTCTCGATCAGTTCATGGTGATTCTCGATTTGGTGACTCTTATCAATCTCGTCAGGCCTCATTTACTCTGTAAGCTTAATTCTCTTTACTTAGACCACTACTATTTTTATCCATATTTGATTGGTATCCAGATAGTGGCGCCAACCACCATATCACACCAAACTTAGAATCCCTTTATACAACTGAAAAATTCAAAGGTATTAATAAGGTTATCATTGGTAACGATAAAGGTATTTCCATTGCTCATATTGGTCAAGGTTCAGTTCCTTCCCTTCAATATTTTTTCTTTCTCTTAAGAATTTTATTTATGTCCCTGATATTACTAAACCATTGCTTTTAATTCATCAATTATGTAATGACAAAAATTGCTCAATTGAATTTTTTCCTAATCATTATCTTATGAAGGATTGTCAAATCAAGGAAGTTCCACTTCGAGGAATGAGTGACTTAAGGCTCTACAAGCTACACTATATGCCATTTGCCTATACTTCTCTAGTTAAAGCTTCCCTTTTGACCTTAGACACTCAGCATCAATGTCTATGTCATCCCAATTTTGTAATCATTCATCATCTTCTCCATTAATTTCAATTACCTCACAAGAATAAAGTTTCATCTTCTAATAACTATCATGCTTGTTATTTGGGCAAAATACATCATTCCAACTTGTCTAACACATCATAGAAGTTCTTATCCTCTAGAATTAATCCATGTTAATGTATGGGGTCCTGCCCTTGTTCAAACTTCTAATACAGATAAATATTTTTTATTCTCATTAATGATTTTTCCTTATTCACTTGGTTCTTTCCTCTAAAAATAAAAGTGATGTTGTTCACCTTTTTATTCAATTTCAAACATATATGGAAAAAAAATTAATTTCAAGATCAAGTCCTTTAATTCGGACTAGGGAGGTGAATTTTGCCCAATATTTTAACATTTTCAAAACACTGGCATTCACCATCACATTACTTATCCTTATACTCATGAACATAATGGTACTGCTGAACATAAAATTAGGCATATTATGGTTATTGGTTTGGCATTATTAGGTCAATCAAATGTACCATTTAAATATTGGCATTTTGCCTTTGAGGCAGCTATGTTTCTTGTTAATAGGATGCCCTCTCAATCACTCAAAAATCAAATTCCATTTTATCTCTTATATAAAAAATATCCTAACTATTCCTTTTTAAGAGTTTTTAGACACTACATATCCTTTATTAAGGCCAATTAATAAGCATAAATTTTCATTTCTAACAAAGGCTTGTGTATTTCTTAGTTACTCACCTCACTATCTTTGCTATCAATGTTTTGACAAAGAAATAGCGAGAATTTATATGTCCCAATATATTAAATTCAATGAATTTGAATTTCTATCCAAATTACAATCTTTCATATCCACCACACCACCTCCAAAATCTTCCAATTCATCTTTTATACAGGTGTAGTTACCCTTACCTCAAGTCCCATGTTTCAAGGAGTCCTTTCAAGGTATGAACTCTTCTTCTCCTACTTCCTTTTCACCCTAATCTTCTCCATCCTAATCTCCTTCTATCGCCACACCTAACTCAACAACTCCAACAAACCTTATCTCCCTCAACTTCAAAATCTTCATCCTGTTCTCCCTTTTCTTTGACTAAATCTCCCCATCGCATATCTAAATCTCCCACACCAAATATTCAAAAACAATCTTTAACTATTTTTAATCCTGATGGATTAAAATTATTCATTAATCTTAAATCTTCATCTCCATCATACCAAATATAACCACTTCCATCTACTGAACCTATACCAGATTACAAAATCTCAACCAGTACATGCACCTCTTCATCATCATAATATGACTCTTAACCCTACAACCATGGCCAATAATCATCATTGTGCCTTTCTTTCCCATACCATTCTAAAAGCTTAACCAACAAGCTATACTCAAGCCTAACAATTCAGTTAATGGTGACTTGCTATGTATATTGAAATAGATGCCTTACATCATACTCATACTTGGGACCTTGTACCACTACCTCTAAAGGCTAATGTCATAGGTAATAAATGGGTTTATAAGATTAAGAAAAGCTAACAATAATATTGATAGGTTTAAAGCTTGCTTAGTTGCTAAGGGGTATAGTCAAGAACATGGGTTGGACTATATTGACACATTCAATCCGGTGATCAAGCTAGTCATAATCCACATTCTTCTTTTTATGCCAGTTTTTCATAACTGGAAAATATGTCAATTGGATGTAAGCAACACCTTTTACATGGTGACTTAACTAACACAGTGTACATGGTCTAACCTCAGAGTTACATTGACAAAAAAATCCCAATTATGTTTATCAACTTTGCAAATCATTTTGTGGCTTGAAGCAGGCACCTCATGCATGGTTTTAGAAACTAAGTGGTTTCCTTCAAACAATTAGGTTTTTTAGTTCTCATGTTGATCCCTCCTTGTTTATACATTTAAAGGACAATATACAGTGCTTTATTCTTGTCTATGTTAATGACATTCTTCTCACAAGCAACAATGAGGCCTTTCTTACATCTATTATTGCTCAATTATCTTCAGTTTCTTAGGGATACAAGCAGGTATGCATCCTCTTGGTCTTCTTTTATCTCAAAAGAAATATATCACAGGAACTTTTGAATTCATGGGTGTGGCTACATGTAAACCTATATCCACTCCTATTATAATGACCCGACATTTTAAATAATATAAAATTATTTTAAGATATGCAGTGCTAATAAAATTTTAAATTTTATTTATATATATTATCCTTATTTATGTATATTATTCATTTATTTTATTCTAAATATTTTATTTACGTAAATAATTATTTTGTGAGTTATTATTATTATTGTTATTATTTTTAATAGTATTATTGCATGCACGTGTTATTATTATTTTATTACTATTAAGAAAGTGATATTATTATTATTATTATTATTATTATTATTATTATTATTATTATTATTATTATTATTATTATTATTATTATTATTATTATTATTATTACTATTATTATTATTATTATTATTATTATTATTATTATTATTATTATTATTATTATTATTATTATTATTATTATTATTATATTGTTGTTAATATATGTGCATGTGTTTATGTGTAGTATATATATGTATATATAAGTGTGTGCGTGACAAATGTAAACTTAAGTGTGTGTGTGTGTGTGTAATGGTTAAAAAGGAAAAATGTGGTCATAGTTCTTCCTCTTATTTCTTTTCTTCCTTTCCATTTCTTTCTTCTTTTCATTGTGTAGCACCCTCACCACATCATCGGACCACTATAGCCACCACCAGCACCCACCATCACCTTCCCTCTTCCTCCCCTTCCTCTTTGCCACCTTCAGCTCGCCAGGAAGCCACCAGAATGGGGAGAAACCGAGACATGCCGAGAGTGGACTCCCATTTTTTTGTGCAGATTTCGATCACTATAGCTCTTAACTCTAGTCTCTTGTGGAAGCTCTTGGACTGGTGAAGCTTGTTCTAAGCTTGATTTGAGCTTGAATTCCCTCTATTGTGAGTTTTATTCAATTTTAGTTTATGTTATTAGGGTTTTGAATTTTTTTAGATGTTTGGGTTTGATCCATGGTTTTTCTCTTTGATAATGTGATTATAAGTAACTCAATCTACTTAAATATATTTTTTGTATATTTTTTGAATTAGTTTGAATAATGTGTATTTTTTAATATTTTAATAATTTAAATTGAATTTTTGATAATTATGTTAATTATTTATTTTGGATGGAAATTTGATTAAGTTATTATTATTAATTTAACTTAGCAATTTTAGTATTGATAAAATAATTTTTAGTGATTTTATATAATTTTTGGGAATATTTTAGTATTATGTGATTTTTGGATATAAAGGTTAATTGTGTGTTTTTATTGAAATTATAGTTAAATAATATGTTTTAAATAATTTTGGAATGATAATTGGTATTAAAATAATTTTTAAAAACTATTTACTATTTTGAATTAATTAATGCTCATTTTCAAAAATTATATTCAAATAATAAATTATTTGTTATTTTTGTGATTAAATGGGTTTTTAACTATATATATAATGATCAAAAAGCAAAAACGTGGTCATAGTTCTTCTTCATATTTCTTTTCTTCCTTCCCATTTCTTTCTTCTTTTCACTGTGCATCACCCTCACCACGTCGCCAGACCGCTATAGCCACCACCAACACCCACCATCACCTTCCCTCTTCCTCCCCTTCCTCTCTGCCACCTTCAGCTCACCGGGAACCCACCAAAACGGGGAGAAACCGAGACATGCTGAGAATGGACTTCATTTTTTTTTTGTGAAGATTCTAGTCACCATAAGTCTTGACTCCAGTCTCTTTTGGAAGCTCTTGGATTGGTGAAGCGTGTTCTAAGCGTGGTTTGAGCTTCAATTCCCTCTATTGTGAGTTTTATTCAATTTAACTTTATATGTTATTAGGGTTTTGAATTATTTTTTAGATGTTTGGGTTTGATCAATAGTTTTTATCTTTGATAATATAATTATGGATAGCTCAATCTACTTATATATATTTTTTGTACATTTATTTGAATTAATTTGAATAATGGGTATTTTTGAATATTTTAATAATTTAAATTGAATTTTTTATAATTATGTTAATTATTTATTTTGGATGGAAATTTGATTAAGTTAGTAATTTTAGTATCGATAAATAATTTTTAGTGATTTTATATAATTTTTGGGAATATTTTAGTATTATGTGATTTTTGGATATATAGGTTAATTGTGTGTTTTTATTGAAATTATAGTTAAATAATATGTTTTAAATAATTTTGGAATAATAATTGGTACTAAAATAATTTTTAAAAATTATTTACTATTTTTAACTAATTAATACTCATTTTTGAAAATTATATTCAAATAATAAATTATTTACTATTTTTGTGATTAAATGGGTTTTTAACTATTTTTATTATATATTTAAACTATTTGAGTAATTAATTGTGAATTTGACTATTTTATATTGAATATTTGTAAAATTGGATTTTTATTAATATTATATAATTATTTGAGATTTTTATTTTATTAATGCGCAAATAAGTATATTTAGTGTTTTGATGTTTAAATAAATTATATTGTGATTTATTATTGATTTTAATGATTTTAATATATTATTATTTAATATTTATTTTATTGCGAATTATGAACCTCAGTTGGGAATTGTGTAGTTCGATGTCTCAACCCGAGGTGTTGTACAATCTGCATTATAGAAGTGTGTTTTTCTTGCAGGATCGACTCTACTGTCAGTAGAGAGATGTTTGTTTTACAAAGAAGGTTCTGCCGATTTTTCGATAGAATTCTCATAAAACATGACATCAAGTCGATCCTAAATTCCTGTGTTTTAACTGAGTTCTGATCCTTAAATCGAGTCTTTCCTTAGAATTTTTAGAAGTATAAGTTAGAAATTTATTATGATAATGTTATATTTATTTTCTAGTTACGCTGAGACCAAGGCCTATCATACCAAACCCGTCAAGTTTGTCTTGAGGAGCGCAAACCTATGAGTTATTATTTTATAAATACATTGCATGTAGATGCATGATTATGAGTTTTCATGTTTTAATAAGAGTTTAAGTATGAATTATTTTATTAAATGAATAAGTATATTTTTGGTATATTTGATATATATGTGACATTTTACTTAGTTTGTTTTAGTATATAATTTGTATAAATGTGACATATCAATATTAGCATGTTTTAGTATATATATTCAGTATATTTGACATATATTTAGCATATGCATTTAGTATATTTTTGGTATATTTAAGGTATATGTTTAGTATATAAATGTTATATCCTTTTTAAATGATTGCCATTATATTTAAATTGTGCAATGTATTATTTTCTATTAAATATGATTTATTGAGGGATATCAATAGAACGTGCTACCTAGTGGGTTGCACTAGGACTGTTACATAACACTTCAATAGAATTAGGTTGAAATTCTGATGTCTGATTATGAATGAGAATATGGAGATTACTGGTTACTAGAAAAGGATGATTGTGGATCCTCGATTGACCTAGTATATTAGGGTCAGTCATGCCTGTAGTGAGATTGCGAATTCTCGGTTGACCTAGTGTGCTCGGGGCCAATCTACTACCTTGAGTTAGACAAATGAATATTTGGAGTATTGATTAAGCCTGTTGACTGTTGATTTTTATTATTAAGGTTACAATTATATTAGGGTTCTATTTGATCCTTTACCTAAATAAATGGTTTCTGCATTTTATTATATATAAAAGCATATTTTTACATCTATGTGAAATGCCTATATATATTTATATATATATTGATGCTTTATTGCATATGACATTAGGAGGTGTGTATGCATATATTATAATAATTGACTTAGTGAGGTCTGACCCCCTCTCAACCATTTGTTTTTTAGGAGAGTCATCTTCGTCATACCATACTAGTCGTGCGTTATGCCGATCTTCTTCCACCCTGGCTAGTTTATGTAAATTACATATTTGAACTTTTATTGTATTCTAGAAAACTTTAGTAGTAGTGTTATTGTATTAGTAGTGTGTTGTTTTGGTGTTTGGCTTTGTATTAAAATATTGTATGAATATTTTTATTTATGATATGACATTTATGTATTTATTTTTATATCGATTTAAAGTTTTTAATTCTGATGTATTTTATTTATTTATTACATGCATTTTTATTTTTTAAGGCTTGCTGCGGGTTTCGAATTTGAAAGAATTCTTATTCCCTAGCGCCGGTCATGACTCCATGGTTTGGGTCGTGACACCTATAGTGCTAGGCAAATCTTTGTGTAAAGACTCATCCCCATCTCTAACTCTTAATAATGCATTCAAATTTTGCAAATGTTGTGGGAATTTGCAATATATTACTTTTACAAGACCATACTTGATGTTTAATGTTAATAAACTCACACAATTCATGCATTCCCCCAATTAACTCTATTTGCAAGCTATAAAGAGAGTTCTTTAGCATCTCCAAGGTATAAAAAGTGAAATTTTGCTCATCTCTCACACTACTATTTTCAATCTAACTGCCTTTGTTGATGCTAATTAGGCGAGTATCTTGGATGATAGAAAATTGACTAGATGTTATCTTGTCTACATGGGCAATAACTTGATATCTTAGTAATCAAAAAAATAGCAAACTATCGTTAAAAGTTATACTAAATCAGAGTTCAAAGTTATGGCCAACGCTAATGTTGAACTTCTGTGGCTTTCCTATCTTTTTTGTGAGCTCAATCTGCCCCTTACAAAAATCCTACAAGTCTGGTGTGACAATATAGGAGTAGTCTTTATCTCTTCTAATGCAGCCTTTGAAGCATAAATAAGACATATTGAGCTTGACTACCACTTCATAAGAGAGCAAGTGGCTACAAAATATATGTGCATCGGATCAATCTCCATCAAAGATCAACTAGTTGATATCATGACAAGGTCATTGTCCAAGCCTACATTTCAGTTCATTTTCTCTAAGCTACGACTTGCCCTTTGCTAGCCTAGGCTTATGGGGGTGTACACAATTGGGTTTAGCGTGCGCCTAAGATTTTAGCAACTGCAACACTATTTGAGCTCAGGGCTATAGAGAACATACAAACCACTATCGCAAAGACATGGCGTGGAGATGAGGAGTCACCACCCAGGGTAATAATTGGGACAAATCGAAAAAGTGATACTCGATTCCCTAAAAGAAAGCTAGCACCACAACCAAGAGATTCTGGATACAAAATACCAACTTCTTTCAGTCTTGTGTTCTTTTAGAATTACTTTATGAGTTACTAGATTATCCTCTATTTACATGCAATTTCATATAAACCCTTATTCCAACAATTAACTCCAAGGAAAACCAATTATGAAAATACAAGTAAATAATGCATTCAATATAACATATAATCCCTAAGTTAGTCTAATATACATGGATTTTGATTAAATTAGCTAAATCTAAATGTTTTAATTTACAAATGATCCAAAGACTGATCAGCCTAATTTAATTTTAATTAAATGATCCTAAGTCTATTTATTTTAATTCTAAAAATGGGCCTAAATCTACAAATTATGGAGTATTTAAATTAATGAACCTAGTTCTACATGTTTTAATTCTAAGGAGATCTTAAGTCTACAAATTATAAAAAGGCTTAAATTTAATGGGCTAAGTCTAAATTAATTAAATTAAATTAAGTGGGCATATGTCTAATTTACTAAATGGGCTTACGTTATCTCTAGCCTAAAAATCTAATTAATTATGGTCCTAAAATGCATTTTAATCAATTAAACCTAAAAATCTAATTTTAGTTAAGTGGATTAAAATCTAATACGGGTTTGAGGCCCAAAAATATATAAAAATAAATAAATAAGCCCAAAAACAAATAAAACATATCAAAACAATTAAATAAAAGATCAAATAACTAATTAAATTAACTGCTTCTAAAACTTAATTTTCATTAACATGCAACCCAAATTAATCTACTCCCAACACTGATTTTAATTAATTACCCAATTGAAACCCTAATTTTACTAACCAATTAATTAACATAAACATGCAATCACATATATAATTCCACTATTCCCATAATTGGGGCTATTATAGTAGTCTATGGAAAATAATAATAAAAATAATTAATATAACCCCAAAAACATAAATTAAATAAAGAAATTAAATAAAAAAAATAGACCTAAAAACTAAATTTACAAGGTCTTATTCATGGCATCCGATGGACTTCTCATGAGTTTAGTCCTCTATAATCACCATATAAAAGAACAAAAATTATGATTAGTGAATAAATAATAATTGTAATAATAATAATAATAATAATAATAATAATAATAATAATAATAATAATAAATCAAAATTAAAAATAAAAAAAAAGAAAAAAAAGAAATAAATAAATAAAATAAAATAAAATAAGGAGAAGATGATGCTTATGAATGATTTTCATTGAGTGCGCCTCAGATTTTATAGAATCATCGTTCTTAATAGGTCTTTGAATATTATTCTTCAAAAATTCTCCAAAAATCTTTATTTAAGCAAAAGAATTTATAAATAATAAGATGCTTTTTTTTTCTCTCTTTTCTTCCCCTCTTTCTTTTTTTTTCTCTTTTTTTTTCTTCTTCTCATTTTTTTTTTTTGCCTTTCTCTTCATTCTCTTCTTCTTCTTTTTTTGCCTTTCTCCCTTTTTCCCTTCTTTTCAGGAGCTAAAGCACTCCTTATATAGTGAGACATCTTCAAACCCTAATTGTAAATTGATTCTAAAAGACTTCTATTTCCTTAAAAACATTATCAAAATAATTTTAGGAGAATTTTATACTAAGTAGGACTTAAGACAAAGATTTTTTTCCAAAAAATTCGAGAACCCCGGGTGGAAGAAGTCTAATTTCGACCATAATTGTGTAATTCCAATCGAAATTATAAAATTCTAACCACTTTTTTTAACTTTTAATTACACAAAGGTCCTTGAAAGAATTTAAGTTTTGCAATTGGGTCCTTAAAAAGTATTGCAATTTAATCCATGAAAATATTAAATCCTTTCTTTGAAAAATGCAATCAGAAATCTGAAGTTTCAAGTTCAAGTATAGAATACATATTCATGACATTTTCATCATTGGAGTCTTTTGTCGCATCTATAACTCATCATCCTAAAATTGGGTGTCTACAGTTGCCCCCTTTTGTCACTATTTGCTTGACAAATGGCAACAAAGTGAACTAGCACTCAATTTCTTAATTGGAAGTTAGGATACTTAAATGTGCTTCATGAAGCTTTTGCTTATGATCTTTCTATAATCGAACATACAACATTGATTTGAAATGACAAATCATACTCGATCATATGATATTGACTATACTCGGTCGTATAATCTTAGGTGAAAGGGACTCATTGCACTAGGTCGTACAATGTCAACTATACTCGAATGTATAGTCTAAATTGAAAAGGAACATCATACTCGATTGTATGATGCTGATTATACTCGGTCGTATAATCTTGATTAAAAATACATTATACTCAGTCGTACAATGCCAACTACACTTGGACATATAGTCTGTTTTGAAAAGAAACATCATACTCGGTCATATGATGCCGATTATACTCAGACATATAATCTTAGTTGAAACTACATTGTACTCGGTCATACAATGTCGACTACACTCAAACATTGTAAACAGTAGGGTTTAGCACGTGTCCAAGATTTTAGCAACCGTGACATTGTTTAAGCTCAAGGCTTTAGAGAACACACTAACCACTGTCATAAAGACATGGCATGGAGATGAGGAGTCACCACTCAGGGAAATAACTTAGACAAATCAAAAAGGTGGTACTAAATTCCCTAAAAGAAAGCTAGCACCACAACCAAGAGATTCTCGGTACGAAATACCAACTTCTTTCAATCTTATATTCATTTAGAATTAATTTATGAATTACTATATTATCCTCTATTTACATGAAATTTCATATAAACCCTTATTCTAGTAATTAACTCCAAGGCAAACCAATCATGAAAACACAAGTAAATTATGCATTCAATCAAACGTATAATCCTTAAGTTAGTCTAATATACATGGATTTTACTTAAATGAGCTAAATCTACATATTTTAATTTCCAAGTGAGCCTAAAAGGCCTAATTCCTTTTAATTAAATGGACCTAAGTCTATTTATTTTAATTTCAAAGATGAACCTAAATCTAAAATTTATAAAGGTATTTAAATTAATGGGTCTAATTCTGCATATTTTATTCTAAGGTGATCTTTAAATCTACAAATTATGAAAAAGGCTTAAATGGGATAAGTCTAATTAATTAAATTAAATTAAATGGGCCTGTGTCTAATTTACTAAATAGGCCTCAGTTATCTTTACCCTAAATCTAATTAATTATTGGCCTAAAATGGATTTTAATTAATTAAACTTAAAAAAACCTAAATTTAAATGGGTTAAAGCTTAATATGGGCCTAAGGCCCAAAACATATAAAAATAAATAAACAAGCCCAAAAACAAATAAAACATATCAAAACAATTAAATTAAAGATCAAACAACTAATTAAATTAATTCCTTCTAAACCCTAATTCTAATTAACATGCATCCTAAATTAATCTACTTCCACCATTGATTTTAATTAATTACCCAATAAAAATCCTAATTTTACTAACCAATTAACCAATATAAAAACATGCAATCACACATATAATTCCATTATTCCCACTATTGGGGCTATTACAATAATCTATTGAAAATAATAATAAAAATAATTAATACAACCCAAAAACAACATAAATAAAATAAAGAAATAAAAATAAAACAATAATAAAAAAAACTCTGGAAACCATATCTCTACAAGGTCTTATCCATAGCATCATATGGAGCTCTTATGGATTTAATTCTCCAAGTATGATCATCATGTGTTTTCCTTCATAATCACCATGGAAAAAGAAACAAAATTATGATTAGTGAATCAATAATAAATTTAAATTAAAAATCAAAAAAATAAATAAATAAATAAAATAAAATAAAATAAGAAGATGATGATGCTTATGGATGATTTTAAGGGAGTGCTCCTCAGATTTTGTAGAATCACCGTTCTTAATAGGTCTTCAAATATTATTCTTCAAAAATTCTTCCCTTTTAGATTTGTCTCTGATCGCAGGGTCATGATACTCCACCATTGAAGTTGTGGCTTTAGGCTAGATTTGTATTTCTGCCATTCCATTAATGTTATAGTAGAGGACCTCATTCCTCTTCTTGATATCTCTTGCAAAAAAAAGATTCAAGAGTTAAAGATCTTATTTCATGATTAAATGATTTTTTAGAGTGCATTCATTTTAAGTTTAGAGTGCATTCTTCCCTTTTTAAGGTCGTCGAATGTATTGTTGACATATTGGACCTTCTCATCACTATATTTCATACCATACGTTGCTATAACTATTGTGGAGAGATATTCCAGATGATGCTCTCGATGAGACTATGGAGATGGATACTGAAAATGAGGAGCTTGAATGTCCTATCTAGTCTATTGAGGTTTCCAAGTTGATGCTTTTGCAAGTATCACTGTCAGTGATATTCCCTTACTGGATAGGGTCATGATTTACTGGGCTCTTAAGGTCTAAATTCTTATTAAGCATCAGGTTCACCTTGATAGTATTACCCTTTTCTCTCATATGTGAACATTCTGAATACCTTTCTGTAATTTTATAACACTAATTTTGAATGTCAGTAGCAAAGTATTTGCACAATCTTGCTTAAGCTTAAAGACTTTATTATGCAAAGCAAGCATTTCATAACAAATGTATGCAAGTGTATGCATGCTATGTATAATGTGCATGATCCTAATGCGTCTCTTGGAATAAAGCTATGTTCGCAGCTTAGAGTGTAAGAATGAGGTGCCTCATTAATAGCCTATAGGCTTGAGTATTGAATGCTTCATTGTTGGTACTTCTGATGTTAGAGCTTCCGATACAATTCATTAAACTAATGACCAAGCCAGCAAGTGGGGTCTATGGCTTGGCACTGGAGCTTGTGATTGACCAATGCATTGTTTGAACTTTTCTTTTTACCATTGCTTTTGCTGGATGATACTCAATGTATTTGTATGCTTCTTTATACCCTGAATTCTCTTGTACTGGCTCTTATACTTCAGCATCCATCGTGCTCTTTAAATGTAGACTCAATTTGCCCCTAAAGTTGCATTTTGCCCCTAAAGTTGCATTTTGCCCCAAGTTCCATTCTAGATTCATTTATGCTATTCTAGCAGTCTTTTTTTCATTTTCATATGCAAGAGACCCAGTTTATTCACAGCTATTATTGATCCTTTGACTTACTAACCCTATTAGCTGTAATCTCATGTATTGAAGATGCAGAGGAGTGGGCGAACTGATTGAAGTGAGTTTTTGATGATGAAATCAATTAGACATGCACTTCGAAGAATTCTTAAGCAGAATATGAGGCTTAATGTTGATGCAATAATTAATGATAGTTACAAAACAAGACTTGCAATGCAAGTTATTGAGCCGCCTGAATTCTCAAGGTATATGGGGATGCTAGGCTTATAAGGAAAATTATAAAGGAAACATAACTAAAATAGTGATCTCATAGCCCTGATTTTAGCTTTCATTATGTAATGTCTTTCCATTCAGACACTTATGCAATATGATATAGACGAATATGCGATATTTGAACAAAAATTTAAAACTCAATTTTAATAATTTATTAGGGCAAAAATGAGAATATTTATTAAATCACATGATACAACTCCTATTATCAGTTAGTCTTGAATTTTTCTCTCTAATTTTTACCTCACTGTTCTTTTTTCTTTTTTTTCTTTATTTTTTCTCTTTTTTCATTTTTTCCCCTATCTTCAGAAGTTACATCATCTGATATATAAATGTTTCTTGAATTTTCATTTGTGCCCATGCTAAATGAATCTAATTGAATTGAATTTATGTCAAACATGCAGATGCAAACAATATCATAATGCACAGTACCATTAGGATGTACATTATATAAGTAAGAATGATTAGAATTTGTATCATCGATCACTAAAACAAAAAACTAAAATTTTATTTCTAGAAGGTAATAAGAAAATTTATTTCCTATTCTAGATGCTAGGGATGTTAAGTCTCATAGTGGTTGTCGTTGAGGTGAGTGACATAACAGCTATTCTTGCATCTTTTTTCTAACTATCTCCATGACTTCATCCTTTTGTACCTCCACTGTGCATGTTTCTTCCTTGTCTGGAAGCTTCTCATCATCAAACTCATCACCCCATCCTGTAAGCATAATTGATTTGAAGGGTATGTTAAAAGAAGGTGGTTTAGTGTAAAACACCTTATAGTCAAATTCGCTTAAAGGTTGACCTAATAAGTCTTCTACTCCTTCCTCATCTTTAGGGGCATTAGGAGACTTCTCATTGGTTTTAAGGTCTAATTCCTTAAAGGAGCTTAGCACTTCTTCCTAATTAACTCCTAAGTTAATCATTATGGTAGCTAGGAGTGGTATATTTTGGTAGTTTGGGAAAGGATTATTTATGGTGCTTGGGTTTTCAAGGTCTGTGATTTTTCCCAAGTCTATAAGGTTTTGGATTTCATGTTTGAGGTGGATGTAGTTATCCGTGGAGTGGAGGTTCTTATGGAATTTACAGTGCTTGTTTGGGTTATAGCTTGGGATGTTTGGGTTTGGTGGGTTTGGATTAGGTAAAGGTTGAAGTAAGCCCTTTTGTATTAGGTAATCTAGGACTTTTGAAAAAGGTTAGTTAAATTAGAGAATCTCTTTGGTTGTTGAACAGCATGCACTTCCATAATCCAACTAGTATTTCCTTGCTATGTGCCCCTAGTTGGGTAATTTCTTACTCCAATGCTTTTAGCAATCCTCTTTTTCTCATTCTCAATCTCATCAGCTTGTAACCCATCATCATAAAGGTCTACAAATGTCTTAGGGTTCATCATTTGTAACCTTTTAACCAAATTAAGTGACACATTTTGAACAATCATCCTAACTTGATCCTTCTCAACCAGTTTGTTCTTCATTAGTCCCACCTTATTCATGAACCTAGTTGGAAAATCTGAGAATGACTCATTGGGCTTCTGCTTGGTCAGTTCTAGATCCCTAATAAATACCTCGAGCCTAGTGTTGTAGTCATATTACTTTAGAAAAGCAGTGCATAGTTCTGTCCAATCAGCTCGGATGGACTTCTCTAACCTGTGATACTAATTAACAACCATACCCTCCAAGGATAATACAAACAACTTTGTAACTACTGCTAGTGGAGCTTTAGTGGTGCTCATAGTTGTTGTATACTAACTAAGGTGGATCCTTAGATCTCCAATACCATCAAACTTTTTTAGCTATAGCAGCTTGAACTTATCAGGCAGTTTATCTTCCTCAAATTGTATCATATCATCAAAGTCAAATGAGTATCTGATGCCTTGTCCTCTCATTAGTTCCTCCATTTTAGACATCTTCTAAGTCAATGCTTTCATCTACTTGGATTCTAGCTCTTGAACTTGCTCAAGTGATTCCCTTTTTGCCTTTTCAACCATATAACTCTCAACATTCACTAACTTTATTTCCATAGCAAGTATGTTCCTAGTAGCATTCAATGGTTGCACCCCAGTAGGTGGATCTTCCACAATAGCAATAAGTGGTGCACCAACAACAGGCGGATTAGTTATAACTAAAGGTGCAGCAGTAGGTGGTGGCATTAATGCAGCCAGAGCTTATCTTAGTTCATCTTGCATTATTGCTCTCATATCATCTATCAATGCTCCTCTGATGTCCTCTAGGGTCCAGTTTTCTCTTTATTGTTCCATCACTTCTATTTGAGTTGGTGTAGCTTCTAGGTAAAGCAGGTTAATATTCTCTTTTCCAAACTATGAAGGATCTCTTTAGTTATTGATTTTGGACTCAAATTAGTTCTCACTAATATGCCACTACTCCATTTCCAAATGCAAAAAGATCTAGATGAATCTATGATGGCTGAAAGATAAATTGTTAGTATGATGCATAGGATGCATGTATACATGATGCACGTGCTATGCAACAGGTAGCAAGTAACAAGTCAAATTAGGTATATATACGTTCTTCCAACCTTATTCCTCCTACACACATATTCAATGGTGAGTCTCTTTTTCTAGGATTTTTGGTCTTGGCCTTAATATCAACGAGGGATATTAAAAATCAACACGCATGTCAAATCTCTCTAAGTAGTAAAACATAGAAACAATATTTGTAGGTATAAAAGCATAGCCCAATCTTTATTAGTCCTAATGGGCTTTTAAAGTATGGGCTTGAGCCTTTATAGATAGAATACCTCATGGCAACTTTCATAAGCAACTTGGGTAGATCCTAGGGGAAATAACTAAGCCATTATATATGGTTAGAGTCTAATGAAAAGTCAACGTTCCTTTAGCAAGATGCCCTCCTTTAAGACTTGAGTAACAGGCTAAGGTTAGAAGGGCTCGATAATCTCTCTTGAACCGAGTTAAGGCGAAGAGTGATGTTTAGCCAATTTATAATCCTATGAAGCTAGTGAAATCATGGAATCATAAACCAACGGCATCGGTTAATAGGGACATGCAGAATGAATGCAAGAATAAAATAATAATTAATAAAATAATTCTAAAGAACACAAGTAGAATCAGTATCTTTTATCCCCAATGGAGTCACCACTATAGATTGCGGGGTTTAGCACACACCAAAGATTTTAGCAACTGCGACACTATTTAAGCTCAGGGCTCTAGAGAACACACTAACCACTGTCACAAAGACATGGTATGGAGATGAGGAGTTGCCACCTAGGGTAATAACTGAGACAAATCAAAAAGGTGGTACTCAATTCCCTAAAAGAAAGCTAGCACCACAACTAGGAGATTATGGATACAAAATACCAACTTCTTTCAGTCTTGTGTTCTTTTAGAATTACTTTATGAGTTACTATATTATCCTCTATTTACATGCAATTTCATATAAACCCTTATTCTAGCAATTAACTCCAAGGCAAACCAATCATGAAAATACAAGTAAATAATGCATTCAATAGAACATATAATCCCTAGGTTAGTCTAATATACATGGATTTTGATTAAATTAGCTAAATCTACATGTTTTAATTTACAAATGATCTAAAGATTGATGAGCCTAATTTAATTTTAATTAAATGATCCTAAGTCTATTTATTTTAATTCTAAAAATAGGCCTAAATCTACAAATTATGAAGTATTTAAATTAATGGGCCTAGTTCTACATGTTTTAATTTTAAGGTGATCTTAAATCTACAAATTATAAAAAGGTTTAAATTTAATAGGGTAAGTCTAAATTAATTAAATTAAATTAAGTGTGCCTATGTCTAATTTACTAAATAGGTCTAAATTATCTCTAACTTAAAAATCTAATTAATTATGGGCCTAAAATGTATTTTAAACCTAAAAACCTAATTTTATTTAAGTGGATTAGAATCTAATATGGGCTTAAAGCCCAAAAACACATAAAAATAAATTAACAAGCCCAAAAACAAATAAAACATATCAAAACAATCAAATAAAAGATCAAATAACTAATTAAATTAACTGCTTCTAAAACCTAATTTTCATTAACATGCAACCTAAATTAATCTACTCTCACCATTGATTTTAATTAATTACCCAATTGAAACCCTAATTTTACTAACCAATTAATTAACATAAACGTGCAATCACATATATAATTCCACTATTCCTACTATTTGGGCTATTACAATAATCTATGGAAAATAATACTAAAAATTAATTAATGCAACCCCAAAAATATAAATTATATAAAAAAAGACCTAAAAACTAAATTTACAATGTCTTATCCATGGCATCCCATGGACTTTTCATGAGTTTAGCCCTCCATAATCACCATAAAAAAGAATAAAAATTATAATTAGTGAATAAATAATAATAATAATAATAATAATAATAATAATAATAATAATAATAATAATAATAATAATAAATTAAGAATAAAAAAAGAAAAGAAATAAATAAATAAAATAAAATAAAATAAGGAGAAGATGATGCTTATGGATGATTTCAATGGAGTACTCCTCAGATTTTGTAGAATCATCGTTCTTAATAGCCCTTCGAATATTGTTCTTTAAAAATTCTCCAAAAATCTTTATTTAAGCAAAAGAATTTGTAGCAAATAAGATGCTTTATTTTCTCTCTTTTCTTCCCCTCTTTCTTTTTTTTTCTCTTTTTTCTTTTTCGTTTTTCTTCTTCTCGTTTTTTTTTTTTTGCCTTTCTCTTCATTCTCTTCTTCTTCTTTTTTTTGCCTTTCTCCCTTTTTCCCCTCTTTTCAGGAGCCAAAACACTCCTTACATAGTGAGACATCTTCAAACCCTAGTTATAAATTGATTCCTAAAAGACTTCTATTTCCTTAAAAACATTATCAAAATAATTTTAGGAGAATTTTAGACTAATTAAGACTCAAGAAAAAGATTTTTTTCTAAAAAAATTCAAGAACCCAGGAGGAAGAAATATAATTCCAACCGAAATTAGTGTAATTTCGAACCCAATTGGAATTATGTAATTTAGATTGGAATTATATAATTCCTTTAATTATAAAAAGGTCCTTGAAAAAATTTAAGTTTTACAATTGGGTCCTTAAAAAGTATTGCAATTTAGTCCATGAAAATATTAAATTATTTCTTTGAAAAATGCAATCAGACCTCTAAAGTTTCAAAGTTCAAGTATTGAAGACCTATTCATGACATTTTCATCATTAAAGTCTTTATCACATCCATAACTCATCATCCCAAAATTAGGTGTCTACAAGGGAGTATTAGAGATATGATAGTGATAAAGTTAATTATTTGAATATTTGATTATTTGTAATGTTATTATATTTGTTATATATATTAAAATAGCAACTCTTTATGTAATTGAATTTGTATATATATTCTCATATATTGAATATACAATATATGCACTTTATATACAATAATATCATCGAGTGTGATGTATGCTTTTGATTCATAAGAATCTTGGCTAGCCACTGCCAGAATGACTATAACTACAGAATACGAGGGGATTCTAAAATAAATATTATCTCTTGTGCATTATCCTTGAATCAAGTTGTTTGCTCATCAAGTGGATTTAGACTGCCCTTGAATTAAGATGTTTTCCCCTCCATATAATGCTTCATGATTATTTCACCTAATAGAGTTTGTTAATATATCACACTATTTATATTGTTTTTTAGAACTGTTTTTGTATATGCAATGGTTTGGCTTAAGATGTTCTTTATGATCATTAAAATATGTGGAATAAATCGAGACCATCACGATGCATGTCTAAACTGTTGTAGCATTATGTTTTATTATTGTTAATAATCTCCTTAAGGTTTCCCTAATGTGATATAAATTGTTAATGTCCTATTTGTGACTTTTTAACTCTTCTCAAGTGAAGCATCTATTGGAAATGCTTATGAGGAAATATGGTCTGGATGTTGTGAAGGCAGTTATACCTAAAGAACATATGAGACTTCTTACAAACATTTGAAAGGTAGTTGAACTTAAATCATATTAACTTAAAATTTAAATCATATTAACTTAAAATTTTATCATATTAACTTGCACATTAACATTTGGAAAGTTAATTGAATTAAGGTTATTAAAGATATGATATTTTGCAGAGATATTTTATGTTTCAATTGAAAAGAAATTAATGTCCTTGTTTCAAGGAAAGGAAGAAAGGCTAGAAATTATGTTAGGTGAGTATTAGTTGTTGAACAAAAAATATCCTTTTGCATAAAAAAGAATGACTTGCTGTAATATGTGTGCCAAGTTTGTGTGTGTGAAGAGAGAAAAAAATGAAGAAATGGAGAAAAAAAAGAGAAGTCTTTATTCTAGTAGATAACATAAACTTTGTATTTCAAAAATTCATACTGCAGTAATGAATTTAATGCTGTTTCCTCTACTTCATTTTTGTTTTGTTATGTTCATGTTTATGCCATCTATTTTCTTTTGAAACTAAGAATCCTTCCTTTCTAATTTTACAATATTGTATCAAAGCTCTAATGATCTTTGAGGACCTGTGTTTGTTAAACTTAGTTTTAAAATGTTGTTCAAAGGATTTAAATGTTTCCTCTATGAAATTGTTGCTCTATTTTCATGATTGTTGTCATGATCATTTGGAAAAATCAACTTCAAGCTTTCATATCTTTATCAAGTTCGTGTTTATTAAGTTTATGTTTTTGGATTTAAGTTTTAAATCACTGCTTCAAGAATGTTTAAAAAGGACTTATAAGTCCTAAAATATGAAGAGAATGACATGTCCAAAAATTGTAAGAACAAGAAGAATTAAAGAGACTGACATGTCTAAAAACTACAAGAATATAAAGAGAAAGGACCTACAAGTCTATAAACTGCATGTATTGAAGAAGACCATCATGTCTCTAAACTAAAAATTTGCTAAAGACCATCAAGTCTTTAGGCTCAAATTTGAAAAAAAAAAACTGAAAAGACCTAGGGCATGTCTTTAAACTATATGCAACCTAAAGCATGTCAAAAAATTGATTGATTTACAAAACATGCTTGAAGTTATTTTTACAACATGATCCATCATATGTTTATTTATTTTTGAAGTTGCAGAAGATGATTTCAAGGAGCAGTAGCCACAAACTAAAAAAGAAAATAATGTTAAAAGGATTTTTTATCAAGGAGAATGTTCCAAGAAGATCCATATTTGGAATCTTTGATGACTTGAATTTATCATCAAAATTCAAGGAGCTGCTCAAAAAAGAGCTACAAATTTGAAGACTTGAAGTTGCATGAATTAAAATTTCATAGAACTTAAATTTCTAGCAAAATCTCAAGGAGGAGTGTTGAAGATGTGATATTTTGTAGAGATATTTTGTGTCTTAGTTGAAAAGAAATGGATGTCCTTATTTCAAGGAAAGGAAGAATGGCTCGAAATTATGTTAGGTGAGTATTAGATATTGAACAAAAAATATCCTTTTGCATAAAAAGGAATGACCTGTTGTACTATGTGTACCAAGTTTGTGTGTGTGAAAAGAGAAAAAAATAAAGAAACGAAGAAGAAAAAAAAAGAGAAGTCTTTGTTCTAGTAGATAACATAAACTTTGTATTTTGAAAATTCATACTACAGTAATGAATTTAATATTGTTTCCTCTACTTTGTTTTTGTTTTGTTATATTCATGTTAATGCCATGTGTTTTCTTTTGAAAGCTAAAAATCCTTCCTTTCCAATTTTACAAGATTGTATCAGAGCTCTAATTATCTTTAAGGGGCTTGTGTTTTTGTTAAAAATTCGTTTTAAAAATGGTGTTCAAAAGATTTAAATGTTTCCTCTATAAAATGGTTGCTCTGTTTTTATAACTACTGTCATGATCATTTGGAAAAAATTAGCTTCAAGCTTTCATATCTTCATCAAGTTCGTGTTTGTTATGTTTATGTTTTTGGACTTGAGTTTGAAGTCACTCCTTCAATAGTGTTTAAACAGGACCTATAAGTCCTAAAACTTTAAGAGACTGACATGTCTAAAAACTATAAGAACAAGAAGAATTGAAGAGATCGACATGTCTAAAAACTATAAGGATATGAAGAGAAAGGACCTGCAAGTCTATAAACTGAAAATATTGAAGAAGACCATCATGTCTCTAAACTACAAATTTACTAAAGACCATCAAGTCTTTAAGCTCAAATTTGAAAAAAAAAACTGAAACGACTTAGAGCATGTCTTTAAACTGCATGCGACCTAAAGCATGTTAAAAAACTGCTTGATTTACAAAACATGCCTGAAGTTATTTTTACAACATGATCCATCACGTGTTTATTTGTTTTTAAAGTTGCAAAAGTTGATTTCAAGAAGGAGCAACCATAAACTGAAAAAAAAATTATGTTAAAAGGATTTTTTTCAAGGAGGAGATTGTTCTAAGAAGATCCATGTTTGATGAATCTTTGATTACTTGAATTTATCATTAAAATTCAAGGACCTACTCAAGAAAGAGCTAAAAATTTGAAGACTTGAAGTTGTATGAGTCTACATTTCACAGAACTTAAATCTCTAATAAAATCTCAAGGAGGACTGTTAGAGATGTGATATTTTGCAGAGATATTTTGTGTTTTAGTTGAAAAGAAATTGATGTCCTTGTTTCAAGGAAAGGAAGAATGGCTAGAAATTATATTAGGTGAGTATTAGATGTTGAATAGAAAATATCCTTTTGCATATAGGAATGACTTGTTGTAGTATGTGTACCAAGTTTATGTGTGAAGAGAGAAAAGAAATGAAGAAATGAAGAAGAAAAAAAAGAGAAGTCTTTGTTCTAGTAGATAACATAAACTTTGTATTTCAAAAATTCATACTACACTAATGAATTTAATGTTGTTTCCTCTACTTTGTTTTTGTTTTTTAATGCTCATGTTTATGCCATTCATTTTGTTTTGAAAGCCAATAATCCTTCCTTTCCAATTTTTCTTGAGTTATTGAATTATTGTTGATAAAGAGACCAACATGTCTTAAAATTGCAAATTAATAGAAAGGACTGATAAGTCCAAAAAATACATGAACATTGTTAGTAAATGACCTATGCATGTCCATAAACTACTAAAATTTCTATGTTAAAAACTATTATGTTCTGTTATTTTTATTATTGTGGAACAGGATTAAAAATGGGTAAAGAAATTTTTGAAGTTTCAAGAAAGAGACTTGTTGGTGAGAGGCCACCAAAAAGAAAGAAAAATGAAGTTGCTTTGTTGGTGAGAGGCCACCAAAAAACTAAAGATGATGTTGATAATGATGATGAGTTTGTTGAAGAAGATGAAGATCATACATGAAGATGGTGAAGTTGATGAATTGGTGGAAGAAGAAGTTACAAAAATTGATTTGTGTTTCCAATAATAATTTCAGCAAAGAGGAGTGTTAGAGAGTGTTGAAATTATGTTGAAGTTATGCCACAAAAGCCGAGATATATTATTGTAAAAAATGTTAGTTGTAAATGTGTGATGATCCTTAAGTTAGGGAGATAAAATCTAAGTGGTAGCTGGTATTTGTTATTGACTCGAAAGTGAACTTTCTTTTATAAATAGGAGATGTTGTAAATGTTGTGTGTGAAAAGAAAAGAGAGTGTAGAGTAAAAGAGAGTAGAAAGTCTAAGTAAAAAGTGTATGTATGTTGAAAATGAAAAAGAAAAAGAAGAAAAAATTTCTGTTTTTGTATTTCAAGTTCTAATTTTTTTGTTCGTGTCGAAACTCTATTGTTTTTCGTTCTTTATCTCCTTTTATGTTCCAACAGAGGTCATACTAACTGGCATATTAACTTGTGGAACATCTTTTAGTGATCTTACATTCAATTATTGAATTAGATAAAAGAGCAAAAAGAGAAAAAGCTTGCAGGTCTAGGTCTCAATTATCAAGGGCAACTACTTCCAAGTTTCATCTCTTCTTATATTATAACTATGTGTGGAATTGCTTAATGTATTATTGTCACATCCATATTCTCAGACATTCTAAATTGAAGATTTACAATCATTAATTTAAGTAATTAATTAAGTCCCGAATTTATGGAATTGTCAATAGAAGGGTTTAATTTATAAGAAATAAAAGAGATAAGGGTCCAATTGAAAGAAAAATTAGATTTAAGAAGGGTATAATTGAAGAAGGAAGAAAGAAATAAAGGTATATTTGTGAAGAGTACATCACGTGTCAAATGAATTGCATAAAAATTGACACGTGTCTCTTTGTAAATAATAATAATAATAATAAATATAAATAAATAAAGGATTTTTGCTGTATATTTGATAAGGTGTCAGGATGCATGTAGGTCTCTTCTTACACATAGCCTTTATTATTTAAAAAAAAAAAAAAAAAACCCTCTTCTCTCCGTTAAAGAGAGAAGAACGTGAAAGAGGACAGCAATGGGAGGCAAATCATCTTGCATGTAGATGGAGATGAATCTCAGTCTTTGTTTCTCCTCTATAAGCAAGAATCAGAAATCAAATTTCTTGGGAAGCTGAGGATCAAAGTGAGCTAGATCAGCAAAGAGAATAAAAAAAAAAAAAAACAGAACGAAGAGCTTGAAATAGGTTGAGTTTTTGGTAGATCAAGATATCACTAAGGTAAGAGACATTGGGTGATTGGAAGGATTGATGTAAAATGTAGATTAGGTTAGATTAATGCTTCATGCATAGAGATATAGATGGAGAATTAATGCAAATTTCTTAAAGCTTATATGCTGTAAATGTTGAGGTTGAGCAAGAACTAAGAAGTTCTTTGTAAATGGTGATTAGGATCTGCTTGTGGCCTCGGAATAGAGTTTGTCAAAGCGGCGAGGGGATAAAGGAGAAGGCTAGCTTTGAATGTGAGTGAACTTCACCTACTTTCCTCAATCAACTCTGAAATTCTTTTCTAAATTCATTCTTGTTGCTGGATTTTAAATTTTGGTTGATTTCTTGAAACTTTGTGATTCAGTATTGCTCTTATTTATGGTGTTTGATTGCTTATGAACAATCCTTTTGGAGTGAGTTCAACGTTCTTGATGCTGTTCACTTTCTGCTGAAAATCTGATTTTTGGGACTGCCATGAATTTGTTATTTGCAATGCTGTTTTTGTCATCCAGTTGCTTAGGTTCGGTGTTGGATGTTATCCCTTTTTGCTTTGGTAAAATTGGATGTTGATTCATGTTGCCACTTTGTGTTGTTTCTTTCGGGTTTAGCTACACCAATCGTTTTGAAAGCATGCTGAACCATCTGTTTTGAACCATTTGCATTCTCCTATTTCGTTGTCAATAAATCACTGCTGTGTTTGGCTCAAGTTTGCTGCTCAATTTTTAATTCCTTGGCAGCCTTGAAATTCTTTTGTTTCTGTACTACACCTCTGAGAATTCAGTTAAATAGTTTCCTTTGAAGCAGGTGGAGATACCCTCCTTGAATTACCAGAAATCTTGCAATTTGCTGTTAGTTTATTTGCTATCATACAAGTTTAACTTGCTGCAGAATTTTCAGTATTTGAAGTGCAGAAATGCTGCTTATATAACTGAATTATATGATTGATAACAGAGCAATGAAAGTGAATAAGAAAAGGGGGGGAAAAGCATGCGATTGCTGCTAAAGCATTCACCCTTTTGAAATAACAATGTGGTTACCAAAATATGAATAAAAATATATATACTTAAAGTAGTGTTGCATAGCAAAACTTAAGAGGTCACCTTGTTGCTATTAATTTGAATAATGGATGACCTATGTGCCTTATGAGTTGATGATACTCCCCTAAAGCTCTAGTTGATTTAAACTAAACAAAAAATTAAATTAAATTAATTGTCTTGATTTCTAGTTATGATTGCCTTAGAGTCGAATTAGTAGGGTTTTCGAGTTGTATTTTGGCATCGATTTATCTTGGCACTTCGGTCGGTATTAATTTATTAGTGATCATGATGAAGGTTTTTTTTTAAGTTGCTAAAAGCATTGCTGTTTGGAATTTTTAAGAATTAAATATAGTCTTGATAATAATTTATTTTAATCAAAATGTAATTTTAAGACTTGAGTTAAGGTTTGAGATCTTAAAGTGCATTTTTGGTGATAAACCACAACAATTTATATAGTTTTGCAAATTATGTTTAGTTAAGTCATAGCATAACTTGTTTTAGAATATTGAATGAATTATGAATACTCTAATGACTAATATTGAGAATTTATTTTCCTATAATGAAATTAACAAATTATACACATGTATATTTTATTCAAATGACAATTAAAAGAAATATTTGAGAAGAATATTTTCAGTATGTATTTAAAACGTGCATATGCATAGATGTTAAATTGTGAAAAACAAATGAATAACCAATAGCTTATATTTTCAGTGATTCCATTATTTTTCTCTAAATTTCTTACTTGAGGGTAAATTTTGATAAAAATATCTAGAGTCCTAGTTATTTTTTAGTATGTTGAGAATGCTACTTAACTATAAAAACAAGTCCATAAAGAAAACTACTAGCATGCTTTGCTCACTACTGAACATATATATATATATATATATATATATATATATATATATATATATATATAATATATATATATATATATCTCGACTTAGAAAATTTTATAAACAAGCAATCAATAGCACTTTTAAATGAGTTAATAGAGTATAACTCTATCATCAGAAGGTGATATATGATTATAATTTTTTTTTTAATTATGTGATTGTCATGTCGAGTTTTGTCATGAGGTTATGACAAGTCTTATTTGGCATATTTAAATATGTGTAAATATGGTTGTTTTTCTATGCAAAGTCTATCATAAGCTGCTTATTTTAGCATTGGCAACTGTAAAATAAAAAGAAAATATTTTTGGGACAGTGCGTAAATTCAAAAGCCTTTAGAGTGTGGAAACTAAGTATGCATACTAATCTTATAATTCATTTTGCTATGATAAATAGCAATTATTTAATGTGCTCTAAGGAGCTATGCAATCATTTTACTCTAAGAAGGAGTTAACCATAAATTGTATTTTGGAAAGTACGGTCAATTTACTAATATGTCATGTTTAGTGTGTGATAGTTAAGTCAAAAGTAAAATATGTCTAGACATAAGTAATTGTGCTCTAATGCTTAAAATTTTTATACTCAGTGGATTATGCTTGGATTCATATGTTGTGAATATACACTCAAAACTATATTATGTGAAAACTTAAGGAAAATAGAGAAATAAATATTTCGACATCTGTTAATTCATAAAATGATGTTTAATATTTCAACTCATCTCTTGAGTTGCGAATTAAATTTTTGTGCAATTCTTCTATTATTATTATCTTTATATTCATTATCAATTCTATTTTTGATATTCTCATTATATTTTCCTTTAGTTACTCACTAGGTAACTTCTTTACGAAATTACTCGCACTCGCTTTGTTGTATATTTTTCAATATAGGCTATATATATTAATTTGTATAGCTAGAGACTTTCATATGGCAATGCAGTGGACTACCATGACTTATGAGGTTTTTGAGTTGGAGACAAAGGTGAAGTATGTCATATGTCATGACATAGATGCAGAGTTTACATTTAGAGTTTCTGTAGAGCCGATTGGAGTGGATGTGCGCATTTCAACTGTTAGAGAGGAGTATATGGATTATGTGTATAATTATCCGAGTCACTTATGACACTAGCACTAGAGTTCAGGTTTCACGACTTGGATATGAGTTTAGACATGTTGGGATTAACTTTTTGCTTTGGCCTAGCCTATTTCCCGTTGGACTATGATTGGTTACTTTTTGCTTAGTATTTTATATAACTCATACTCAAGTATTTGTACTAGAGATGTTAATGTTCAGGTGACAAAATACTTTATCTTATATATTTTTTTATTAAGTTATGAAATCAAATGATGCTTGCCATCCTATAAATTTTATAGGAGTTAGTTATTGTATACAAAATTATGTCATATGTAATCCAAAAGACATCTAGTTAATTGTAATTATAAGGTTAGTCATTTAGGGTAACGCTACTCTCTAACAGTACTGTCATTGATAATGTGATGTTATATGATGGTACTATAGGGGAGGGGTGTTACAATTATTAATCATTTCAACTTGTATAATTCTATATGAAAGAGGCCTTTTCTAATGTCAAATCTTGAACAAGTAATAAATAATTCTAGATACTCATCTATTATGGTTGATTCACGGGAAAAACACATGCTTCCTTTTAGTTCTTCTTTTGCTTTTAATTTACAATGCGGATATATATTTCTACAGTAATAGTTCTTTTTTAATCAGCATATTTACCCATGCATTGAAAGTGCCTCTCAAATAGTGAGCTTAGGAATAACTTATGATTGTCGTTTTAGGAATGTTAACTTTTGAAAATAATACAATCTCTTTGGAATTCTTGCATGCCTTTTTATGTTTAATGTACCTAAATCTAGATGCATGCCATTAATTCTTTCTTTTCTCTTTTGAAAAGCAATATTTTGATGATGTTTTGTATTAATTCCCTCTTTCAAATTAAGTAGATGGAACCACACAAAAAATTTTCTCTGATTTTGGTGATGAAGGCACCAAGGACAGTATTGATGAGTATATGGATATAAAGATTATTTCTGGCCAATGAAGCAAGGCTTCCTTACAACTGAAAGCCAAGGCTTCATTATGGTTAGTGACTTTCTGAATCTATTACAATTGTGTATTAGTAATAAAAGCACATATTATAACATGGTTAGTGTAAGCATCCAATTTCGGGATAAATGGGCATGGATTCGACAAAAGACTTTAATGATGAAAATTTGTTATAAATAGGTCTTTAGATTTTAATTTTTCAATTTCAAGGCTTAATTGTATTTTTTTAAGGACTTAATTGTAATGCTTCTTTAAGGATATAATTGTAAAGTTTTTATTCTTTTAAGGTTCTTTTCATAATTAAAAGTTATGAGATTGGAGTTATAAGATAATTATTCTAGTTATATTTTCTCTTCTTGCTTCCCCTTTGTGATTTTATTTATAAAACCAATGTCTTATTGTACCTAGAGAATTCAAGTGGTTCAATAACTAGCATTACAATCCATACCTTGTAACTATCATCAATGATTGCATCAACATCAAGCCTCATATTCTCCTTAGAGTTCTTTAAACCTAAAAATTCCTCACCTTGTCTAGCCTCTACTCAAAGTAAGTCCAATGAATTTTAGTATTAAAATATCCCTTCAATCCATTTGTTAGATCTTTATAACTTTAATGGATGATATTGCAATTAATAAGGTTAGTTAACACCAGAAATTTTAGGAAGGCATTGATAAAATCTATTTAGAATTAAAGGCATATGATTAGATCTATTCCCAAAAAAAAACTGATGACCCTAGTGTCACTATCTTTATGAAAGAAAATTTTTAAAATTTAGGGAAAAATGAAGCTTTGGGGGAAATTTGGGGCAAATCAATAAATTTTCATTTAAAGGCTGAAGTTGAAATACTAAAACATGCAAGTCAGTACAAGAGTTTTGGGGGTACAAAGAAGTAAATACATTGGAAAGTCAGCTAAAAAATAACAAAAGCATTAAAAGATTATATAAAAGCACAGTTAAACAAGAAGCTCTGATGTCAAGCCATGGACTCCACTCGCTAGTCTGATTATCTACCTAAAGGACTATATCATAAGAAGTACCCACACAAAAGCATCAAATGCTCACATCTACTAGTAATTGATGAAGAACCCCATTTTTAAAATTTTGAGCTGCAAGCATAACTCTGCTCCCAATAAAAGACCCATTAGAATCATGCATATCAACATATCATGCATGCAGTTGCATACATATGTTGTGAAATACTTGCTTTTCATGGTAAAAGATATTTGAGTCCAGTTAAGGTTGCACAGATACTCTACTATTAATATTCAAAATTAGTATTATAAAAGTGTAGGAAAGTAGCCAAAATTTGAAGGAGTGAAAATGATAGGAGTGATGTAATTCAGGAATCTCATCCCAGGCAACCTCAAGGGCAAGATAAAAGGTTAAGGCTCCTCAAACTTAATATCTAGCTCCATATCCTCATCTAGAGTATCATCTGGAACATCACCTAGAGCCTCAACAAGTGAAGAATCTCCTCCCATAAATGGTAAAAGCAAAAGAAAGTAAAAAAATATGAGGAGAAATAAAAGAAAAAAATGATGAAAAACATACCTCAAATTGAATAATGAGAATATGTTCCAAAAGATGCTCTTGAATGTACCTCTGATGGCTATAAGAATGCTCAAGCAAAGATGAAGCAAATCCCTAAAGATCCTCTTTCATCTCCTGACCAATCGAAGGAGAACTCCATAACATCTAGATCAGTATAGGGTCAGAAATGCAATGATAAGAAGGTCCAGCATATCAGTGACACGTGCTTTGCTTTAAAAGGGAATATTAAGAAGATGAATGCACTCTAAAACTTCTTTGATTATGAAGTAAGAACTCTAACTCATAAACTTTTTTTTTATAAGGAATGTTGAGAAGAGAAATGAGACCCTTGTGTTATAGCATCAACAAGAATGATAGAAAGACAAACTAAGTCCCAAGCTATAACCTCAATAGTGGAGTATAATGACCCTTGTGATCAAAGATGTCATTACCATAATCAAAAGGGAAGAATGCAAAGAATAGTGTTGGATTCTAATAAAATTTCATTGTCTGCAAACATACTTGACTAATTTATGATATTTTGTGTAGGGAAAGAAAAGGAGAAAAAACAACATAATAACAAGAATGGGCAAGATAGAAAATACCAATCGCCTATCAGGATATCAGGATATCACTTTGCATAATAAACACCTTGACAAATGCTCAAGGGAAGTAACATAACATCATCTCTTTAATTTTGCAATAAATTTTAATTTTAATAATAAAATTCACTAATTGAAAGAAAAATTATCTGGTTCACAAGATCATGTGCAAAAAACTTATCTCATGAACTTTGATCTTAATGGTTCCCTTTTATTAGCTTTGCAGAATCCAGATGTTCAATTAACGGTTCTATGCTGAGAGTTTCTAAATTTTAATCAATCTAATGCTTGCTTTGCACCTAAATTAAAGGAAGAATGTACAAAAATAAAATTTATGGACTTGCAGCATAAATTGCTTTGATTATGAAGTATTATTTTAGCTTTTTAAATTATAAATGTGCATCAAATCTACTCCAATGCTCAAAATGAGCATAAGTATAAAATCTTTTAATGGTATCCATGCTAAATTATACAAGAAAGGCGGGGGGAATTCTAAAAGATAAATCAAAATAAAAGGAAGCACCAAAAGGCACTTTTAATATACTCCAATGCTCATAAAAGAGTAAGAGTATTTACATGAAGCCTTTGCTAGTATCCACGCTGAATAATATGAGAAAGGTAGGGGAATACTTGAATAAGAAAGTAAAGCATATCAATAACTCAAAAAAAATTTTGATACTCAAAATTTGATTTATGATCAATTTCATTAATTTTGTTTAGCAGATTCTCCCTAAATTTAGGTGCGGAAGTCAGCTCTTCACTTGGTAAATAATAAACTCACAGCATAAGATGGTTACTAATACCTCTGACTTTGCAAATTACTAGTAAAGTGTAGTCATGAAAATTAGTGACATTCATTGAATGCAATTTCCTCATGAATCATATTTCATTTTCTACACAATCATCATGTTGAGACTAACTTTAATAAGTCCTCAGGAATGGCAAATCCAAAAGAATATGTACCTAACATATGCAATCAGCATGAAAATTCAAATAATAAAAAAGGGGCAAGCAGCAATGAAAAGATTGCAACTAATCATGAGCAGTTACATATTGCAATGTCAAAAGTGAGCAATGAAAGGGTTACAACAAATTAAAGTCGATAAGCAATGAAAGGATTACACCTAATTAAAAATTATAAGCAATTACATATTACAACGTCAAAAGTGAGCAATAAAAGGGTTACAACAAATTAAAGTCAATAAGCAATGAAAGGATTACAACTAATTAAAAATTATAAGCAATTATAGATTGCAGCATCAATAGTGAGCAATGAAAGGGTTGCAGCAAATTAAATTTGGTGAGCAACAAAAGGATTGTAGCTAATTAAAAATTATGAGCAATTACAAATTGCAGCATCAAAAGGCGAGCAATGAAAGGGTTGCAGCTAATATAGCAAGCAATTATGGATTATAGCATCTAAGATGAGCAATGAAGGGGTTGCAGCTAATCACAAGCAGTTACGGATTGCAACATCAAAAGGTGAGCAATGAAAGGGTTACAACTAATCACAAGTAGTTATGGACTGTAGCATCTAAGGTAAGCAATGAAAAGGTTGTAGCTAATCACAAGCAATTACAAATTGCAGCATTAAAAGGCGAGCAATGAAAGGGAAAGGGTTATAGATAATCGCAAGCAATTATGGACTGTAGCATCTAAGACGAGCAATGAAAGGGCTGTAATTAATCGCAAGCAGTTATAGAATGTAGCATTAAAGGCAGTAATAAAAGGGTTACAGCTAATCGCGAGCAATTATAGACTGTAGTATCTAATGCAAGTAATGAAAGGGTAGCAGCTAATCGCGAACAATTATGGATTATAGCATTAAGGATAAGCAATGAAAGGATTGCAGTTCATTAAACCATCAGTGACTAATAGAGGGGTTATAACTAAATAAAATAAATCAAAGGTGAGGTCTGACTCCCCTCTGTTGACTGTTTTTTAGGAGAGGCATCGTCTTCAGACCTTAGTAGCAGACCAATACGCCAGATTTCTTTCGCCTTGGCTTCATTATGTAAACTGCTTATCTGAGTTTTATTTTATAATCTAAACACTGCAGTAGTTGTAAACCATTGTGAGATTTATGTATTATATTTGTGTGAGTTATGCATTTTAAAGATTTGAACTGGAATATGTATTAAAAGATTATTTATATATAAGGATGAGTTGTTTATTTAAATCCATTGGTGGATATTTACCTTGTCTTATTTATGATTTTTATTTCCGCTGCAAAATATATTATTTATGTTATTATTAGTATTGCATGTTTTATTTTATTTTAAGGCTTGCTACGGGTTCCGGATTCGAAAGAATTTTTGTTCCCCAGCGCCGGTCATGGCCCCTGTTTTGGGTCATGAAAACAATTTAGTAAAATAAAATAACATAAATCAATAAAATATTATTTAACTATCATTTCCCAAAATAATAGGTTTTGGAAAAAATTTACGTGGAAAACTTTAAATAAACTTAAAATAACATTAATTAGTAACAAAATAATTAAATAATCAAATATATGTATTAAAAATTATTAATACTGCATATCTCGATAAAATATAAAAATATTTAAAAACTCGGGTCATTACACTATGTCATCAATATTCATTATATACCTATCAATTTTGATAACACAAGTGTTATTAATTTGAGCAAAAATCCAATCCAACTCTCTAGGACAAAGCACATAGACATTAGACATCATTTTCTTAGAGATCATATTTAAGAAGGTCATATAAACGTTGAATTTGTAGATACTAATCACCAATTGGTGAACCATTTCACCAAACCACTTAATGAGGAAAAATGAACTTCATTAAGCATCAACTTAGCATGCTAAATGGTGCTAGCTTAACTTAACTCTATCATGCACTTATATATTCTTCATGATGTGTTGCTAAATAATTATGATAGATGTTTACTTAGTTAATCTTTGCCATATCTATCTTCATTATTTCCTCATTTGCATAATCATTTCTTATTACATACTCATATGTTAAGATGTTTGTGGCAATAATGATGTATTTTATGATTGTGATAGTAATT
>CANTUR010000930.1:0-135473 GCA_947683625.1 Mallotus nudiflorus
AAGTGCCCAAGCGCCACTATCAAATCCATGGGCTGAAAATAACGTATTTGGGCCCAAAAACATATGTTTCTAGGCCCGAAGAAGGCCAGCAATAGATTATGTTTATAGCTCTCATATAGCTCTCTGAGTCAGCTTCTATTTGATATATTATGGGCCCCGTGGGTCAACTGATACCGCAACGAACATCCATTGAAGCCCCAGTGTGAAAGGCCACTCTGTCAAATCCATGGGCCTAAACATAGGTTTTTGGGGTCCAAAGACAACTGCTATAGACGACATTAATAGCCCTTATTGTACCCCTCTGAGTCAGCTTCGATTTCATATATTATGGGCCCCGTGGGTCAACCGATGCCGCCACGAATGTCCATTTGAAGCCCAAGTACGAAAGCCCACTCTATCCAATCAATAGGCCAAACAGAGGTTTTTGGGCCCAAAGACAAACCGCTATAGATGACGTTTAAGCCCGTATTATATCCCTCTGAGTCAGCTTCGATTTGATATATTATGGGCCCCATGGGTCAACCGATGCTGCCACGAACGTCCATTTGAAGCCGAAATACGAAAGCCCACTCTATCAAATCCATTGGCCTAAACATAGGTTTTTGGACCCAAAGACAAACCGTCTATAGATGACGTTATAGCCCGCATAATAGCCCTTTGAGTCAGCTTCTATTTGTTATATTATAGGCCCCGAGGGTCAACCGATGCCGCCACGAACATCCATTTGAAGCCCAAGTGCCAAACCCACTATTAAATCCATGGGCCGAAACAAAGGTATTTGGGACCGAAAACATAGGTTTTTGGGCCCAAAGACAAACCACTGTAAGATGAACTTTATAGACCCCATTATAACCCCTCAGAGTCAGCTTTGATTTGATATTTTATGGGCCCCGTGGGTCAACCGATGCCACAAGGAACGTTCATTTCAAGCCCAAGGGCGAAAGCCCACTCTATCAAATCCATTGTCCTAACATAGGTTTTTGGGCCCAAAGACAAACCGCTACAGATGACGTTTATAGCTCATATAATAGCCCTCTGATTCAGCTTCTATTTGATATATTTTGGGCCCCGTGGGTCAACCAATGTCGCCACGAATGTCCATTTGAAGCCCAAGTGACCCAAGACCACTCAATCAAAATCCATGGGGCCTAAACATAGGTTTTTGGACCCAAATCAAATCGCTATGGATGACCTTTATAGCCCAAATTATAGCCCTCTGAGTTAGCTTCGATTTGATATATTATGGGCCCCGTGGCTCAACCGATGCCGCCACGAACGTCCATTTGAAGCCCAAGTACCCAAGCCCAGTATCAAATCCATGGGTTGAAACAAAGGTATTTGGGCCCGAAAACATAGGTTTTTGGGGCCGAAGATAAACCGTTATAAACGAAGTTTATAGCCCCCATTATAACCCTTTGAGGTCAACTTTGATTTGATATATTATGGGCCCTGTGGGTCAACCGATGCCGCCACCAAACGTCCATTTGAAGCCCAAGTACAAAAGTCCACTCTATCCAATCCAGGCCCTAAATGTAGGTTTTTGGGCCCAAATACAAATCGCTATAGAAGACGTTTATAGCTCACATTTATAGCCCTCTGAGTCAGATTTGATTTGATATATTATCGGCCCCATGGGTCAACCGATGCCGCCACGAACGTCCACTTGAGACCAAGTGCCCAAGCCCACTCTATCATATCCATGGTCTTAAACATAGGTTTTTTGTGCCCAAAGAGAAACCGCTATAGACAACATTAATAGCCCTTATTTTAGCCCTCTGAGTCAGCTTTATTTGATATATTATCGACCCCGTGGGTTACCGATGCCGCCATGAACGTCCATTTGAAGCCCAAGTGCCTAAGCCCACTTTATCAAATCCATAGGCCCAAACATAGGTTTTTTGGCCCAAAGACAAACCATTATAATGACATTTATAGCCCGTATTATAGCCCTCTGAGTCAGCTTCTATTTGATATATTTCGGCCCTATGGGTCAACCGATACTGCCACGAACGTCCATTTGGGAGCCCAAGTGCGAAAGCCCACTCTATCAAATCCATGAGCCAAAACATAGGTTTTTAGGCCCAAAGACAATCGCTATAGACGACGTTTACAGCCTGTACTATAGCCCTTTGAGTTAGATTCAATTTGATATATTATGGGCCTTGTGTGGCAACCGATGCTGCCATAAACATGCATTTGAAGCCCAAGTGCCCAAGCCCACTCTATCAAATCCATGGGCCTAAACATAGGTTTTTGGGCCCAAAGACAAACCACTATAGATAGCCTTTATAGCCCACACTATAGCCCTCTGATTCATCTTTGATTTAATATATTATGGGCCCCGTGGGTCAACCGATGCCGCAAGGAACGTCCATTTGAATCCCAAGTGCGAAAGCCCACTATCAAATCCATGGGTCGAACAAAGGTTTTTGGGCCCGAAAACATAGGTTTTTGGGCCCAAAGAAAAATCGCTATAGATAAAGTTAATAGCCCCCATTATAGGCCTCTGAGTCAGCTTTGATTTCATATATTATGGGCCCTGTGGGTCAACCTATGCTGCCACGAACGTCCATTGAAGCCCAAGTGCGAAAGCCCACTTAATCAAATCCATGGGCCTAAACATAGGTTTTTGGGCCCAAAGACCAACTGCTATAGACGACCTTTATAGTTCACATTATAGCCCTCTGAGTCATCTTAGAGTTGATATATTATGGGCCCCGTGGGTCAACCGATGCCACCACGAACGTCCATTTGAAGCCCAAGTGTGAAAGCCCACTCTATCAAATCCAAGGGCCTAAACATAGGTTTTTGGGGCCCAAGACAAACCACTATAGACGACGTTCATAGCCTTCATAATAGCCCTCTGAGTCAGCTTCTATTTGATATATTATGGGCCCCATGGGTCAACCGATGCCACCACGAACATCCATTTAAAGCCCAATTGCCCAAGCCCACTATCAAATGCATGGGGCTGAAACAAAGGTATTGGGGCTCATAAACATAGGTTTTGGGGCCCGAAGACAAATCGCTATAGATAAAGCTTATAGCCCACATTATAGGCCTCTGAGTCAGCTTTAATTTGATATATTATGTACCCCGTGGGTCAACCGATGCCGCCATGAACGTCCATTTGAAGACCAAGTGCCCAACCCACTCTATCAAATCCATGGACCTAGAGATAGGTTTTTTCGGCCCAGAGAAAAACTGTTAAAGATGGTCTTATTGCCCGTATTATAGCCCTCTGAGTTAGCTTCGATTTGATATATTATGGGCCCCGTGGGTCAATCGATGCCACCACGAACGTCCATTTGAAGCCCAAGTGTAAAAGCCCACTTTATCAAATCCAGGGGCCTAAACATAGGTTTTTGGGCCCAAAGACAAACCGCTATATACGACGTTATAGCCCCCATAATAGCCCTCTGAGTCAGCTTCTATTTGATATATTATGGGCACCATGGGTCAACCGATGCCGCCAGGAACGTCCATTTGAAGCCCAAGTGCCCAAGCCCACTATCAAATCCATGGGCCGAAACAAAGGTATTTGGGCCCAAAAACATAGGTTTTTGGCCCGAAGACAAACTGCTATAGATGAAGTTTATAGCCCTTTGAGTCAGCTTTGATTTTATATATTATGGGCCCCGTGGGTCAACCAATGCCGCCACGAACATCCATTTGAAGCCCAAATGCGAAAGCCAACTCTATCAAATGCATGGGCCAAAATATAGGTTTTTGGGCCCAAAGAGAAACCACTACAGACGATGTTTATAGCCCGTATTATAGCCCTCTGAGTCAGAGTCGATTTGATATATTATCGGCCCCGTGGGTCAACCGATGCCTCCACGAACATCCATTTGAAGCCTAAGTGCCAAAGCCCACTCTGTCAAATCCATGGGACCAAACATAGGTGTTTTGGGCCCAGATACAAACCACTATAATGACATTTATAGCCCGCATTATAGCCCTATGAGTCAGCTTCTATTTGATATATTATTGGCCTCATGGGTCAATCGATGCCGCCAACGTCCATTTGGAGCCCAAGTGCGAAAGCCCACTCTATCAAATCCATGAGCCAAAACATAGGTTTTTAGGCCCAAAGACAAATTGCTATAGGCGACGTTTATAGCCTACACTACAGCCCTTTGAGTCAAATTCAATTGATATATTATGGGCCCCGTGGGTCAACCGATGCCACCATGAACATCCAGTTGAAGCCCAAGTGCCCAAGCCCGCTCTATGAAATCCATGGGCCTAAACATAGGTTTTTGGGCCCAAAGACAAACCGCTATAGATAGCCTTTATAGTCTGCATTATAGCCCTCTAATTCATCTTTGATTTGGAAACATTATGGGTCCCGTGGGTCAACCGATGCCACCATTTACGTCCATTTGAAGCCCAAGTGCGAAAGCCCACTTTATCAAATCCATGGGCCTAAACTTAGGTTTTTGAGCCCAAAGACAAATCGATGTAGTCGACATTAATAGCCCCTATTATAGCCCTCTGAGTCAGCTTTGATTTCATATATTATGAGCCCTGTGGGTTAATCGATACCGCCACGAACGTCCATCTGAAGCCCAAGTGCCCAAGCCCACTATCAAATCCATGGGCTGAAACAAAGGCATTTGGGCTCGAGAACATAGGTTTTTGGGCCCAAAGACAAACCGCTAAGACGACGTTTATAGCCCGCATAATAGCCCTCTGAGTCAGATTCTATTTGATATATTATGGGCCCCGTGGGTCAACCGAAGCCGCCAAGAATGTCCATTTGATGCCCAAGTGCCCAAGCCCACTCTATCAAATCCATGGGCGAAAACATAGGTTTTTAAGGCCAAAGATAATCTGCTATAGATGACGTTTATAACCCACATTATCGCCCTCTGAGTCAACTTCGATTTGATATATTATGGGCCTCGTGGGTCAACCGATGCCACCACAAACGTCCATTTGAAGCCCAAGTGCTCAAGCCCACTATCAAATCCATGGGCCGAAACAAAGGTTTTTGGGCCTGAAAACATAGGTTTTTGTGCTGAAAGATAAATCGCTATAGAAGAAGTTTATAGTTCCCATTATAGACCTCTGATTTAGCCTCGATTTAATATATTATGGGCCCTGTGGTTCAACCTATGTGCCACGAACGGTCCATTTGAAGCCCAAGTACAAAAGCCCACTCAATCAAATCCATGGGCCTAAACATAGGTTTTTGGTCCCAAAGACCAACTTCTATAGATGGCCTTTAGAGTCCACATTATAGCCCTCTGAGTCATCTTCGATTTGATAAATTATGGGCCCCGAGGGTCAACCGATGCCACCATGAACGTCCAGTTGAAGCACAAGTGCGAAAGCCCACTCTATCAAATCCAAGGGGCCTAAACATAGGTTTTTGGGCCCAAAGACAAACCGCTATAGATAACGTTTATAGCCCATATAATAGCCCTCTGAGTCAAATTCTATTTGAAATATTATGGGCACAATGGGTCAACTGATGCCGCCACGATTTCCATTTGAAGCCTAAGTGCCCAAGCCCGCTCTATCCAAATCCATGGGCCTAAACATAGGTTTTTGGGCCCAAAGAGAATCGCTATAGACTGCCTTTATAGTCTGCATTATAGCCCTCTGATTCATCTTTGATTTGAAATATTATGGGCCCCGTGGGTTAACCGATGTCGCAATGAACGTCCATTTTAAGCCCAAGTGCGAAAGCCCACTCTATCAAATCCATGGTCCTAAACATAGGTTTTTGGGCCCAAAGACAAACCGATAGAGTCGACATTAATAGCCCCTATTATAGCCTCTGAGTCTGCTTCAATTTCATATATTATGGGCCCCGTGCATCAACCGATGCCGTTACGAACATCCATCTGAAGCCTAAGTGCCCAAGCCCACTATCAAATCCATGGGCTGAAACATAGGTATTTGGGCCCGAGAACATAGGTTTTTGGGGCCAAAGACAAACCGTTATAGACGACGTTTATAGCCCGCATAATAGCCCTCTGAGTTAGATTCTATTTTGATATATTATGGGCCCCGTGGGTCAGCCGATGCCACCAAGAACGTCCATTTGAAGCTCAAGTGCCCAAGCCCACTCTATCAAATTCATGGGCCTAAACATAGGTTTTTGGGCCAAAAGATAAAGGCTATAAATGACATTTATAGCCCACATTATAGCCCTCTGATTCAGCTTCGATTTGATATATTATGGTCCCCGTGGGTCAACCAATGCCGCCACGAACGTCTATTTGAAGCCCAAGTGCGAAAGCCCACTCTATCAAATCCATTGGCCTAAACATAGGTTTTTGGGCCAAAAGACAAACCGCTGTAGATGACATTTATAGCCCATATAATAGCCTTTTGAGTCAGCTTCTATTGATATATTATGAGCCCCGTGGGTCAACCGATGGCCGCCATGAACGTCCATTTGAAGCCCAAGTGCCCAAGCCCACTATCAAATCCATGGGCCGAAACAAAGGTATTTGGGGCCCGAAAACATATATTTTCGGGCTCGAAGACAACCGCTATAGACAAAGTTTATAGCCCCCATTATAGTCCTCTAAGTCAGCTTTGATTTGATATATTATGGGCCCCGTGGGTCAACTGATGCCACAAGGAATGTCCATTTGAAGCCCAAGTGCCCAAGTCCACTCTATCAAATCAATGGGCCTAAACATAGATTTTTTGGGGCCCAAAGACAAACCGCTATGGACGATGTTTATAGCCTGTATAATAGCCCTCTGAGTCAGCTTCTATTTGATATATTATGGGCCCTGTGGGTCAATCGATGCCATAACGAACGTCCATTTGAAGGCCAAGTGCGAAAGCCCACTCTATTAAATCCTGGGCCTAAACATAGGTTTATGGGCTCAAAGACAATAGCTATAGACGACATTAATAGCTCACATTTTATCCCTCTGAGTTAGCTACGATTTCATATATTATGGGCCCCGTGGGTCAACCGATGCCGCCACGAACATCCATTTGAAGGCCAAATGCCCAAGGCCCACTCTATTAAATCCATGGGCCTAAACATAGGTTTTTTGGCCCAAAGACAAACCGCTATAGATGATGTTTATAGCCTACATTATAGGCCTCAATGCCAGATTCAATTTGATATATTATAGGCCTCATGGGTCAACCGATGTCGCCACGAACGTCCATTTGAAGCCCAAGTGCGCATGCCCGCTCTATCAAATCCATGGGTCTAAACATAGGTTTTTAGGCCCAAAGACAAATCGTAGTAGATAGCCTTTATAGCCCATATTATAGCCCTCTGAGTCAGCTTCGATTTGATATATTATGGGCCCTGTGGGGTCAATCGATGCTGCCATAAACGTCCATTTGAAGGCCAAGTGCGAAAGCCTATTCTATCAAATCCATGGGCCTAAACATAGGTTTTTAGTCCCAAAGACAAACCGCTGTAGACGACGTTTATAGCCAGCATAATAGCCCTCTAAGTCAGCTTCTATTTGATATATTATGGGCCCTGTGGGTCAACCGATGCCGCCACGAATGTCCATTTGAAGCCTAAGTGCCCAAGCCCACTATCAAATCCATGGGCCAAAACAAAGGTATTTGGGCCCGAAACATAGGTTTTTGGGCCCGAAGACAAACCGCTATAGACGAAGTTTATAGCCCCCGTTATAGCCCTCTAAGTCATCTTTGATTTGATATATTATGGGCCCCGTGAGTCAACCGATGCCGCCATGAACAGCCATTTGAAGCCCAAGTTCGAAAGCCCACTCTATCAAATCCATGGGCCTAACATAGGTTTTTGGGCCCAAAGATAACCGCTATAGATGAAATTAATAGCCCCTATTATAGCCCTCTGATTCAACTTAGATTTCATATATTATGGTCCCCATGGGCCAACCGATGCCGCCACGAACGTCCATTTGAAATCCAAGTGCGAAAGCCCACTCTATCAATAGCCATAGGCCTAAACATAGGTTTTTGGGCCCAAAGACAAACCGCTATAGACAACGTTTATAGCCCGCATAGTAGCCCTCTAAGTCAACTTGGATTTCATATATTATGGGCCCCGTGGGTCAACTGATGCCACCACGAACGTCCATTGAAGCCCAAGTACGAAAGCCCACTCTATCAAATTCATGGGCCTAAACATAGGTTTTTAGGCCTAAAGACAAACTGCTATAGATGATGTTTATAGCCCGCATAATAGCCCTATAAGTTAGCTTCTATTTGATATATTATGGGCCCTGTGGGTCAACCGATGCCGCCACGAATGTCCATTTGAAGCCCAAGTGCCTAAGCCTACTATCAAATCCATGGGCCAAAACAAAGGTAATTGGGCCCAAAAATATAGATTTTTGGGGCCCGAAGACAAACCGCTATAGACGAAGTTTATAGGCCCCATTATAGCCCTCTGAGTCAGCTTTGATTTGATATATTATGGGCCCCGTGGGTCAACCGATGCAGCCATGAACGTCCATTTGAAGCCTAAGTTCGAAAACCCACTCGATCAAATCCATGGGCCTAAACATAGGTTTTTGGGCCCAAAGACAAACCGCTATAGATGAAATTAATAGCCCCTATTATAGCCCTTTGATTCAACTTCGATATCATATATTATGGGTCCCATGGGTCAACCGATGCCGCCACGAACGTCCATTTGGAGCCCAAGTGCGAAAGCCCACTCTATCAATCCATAGGGCTAAACATAGGTTTTTGGGCCTAAAGACAAACCGCTATAGACAACGTTTATAGCCCGCATAATAGCCCTCTGAGTCAACTTTGATGTCATATATTATGGGCCCCATGGGTCCAACCGATGCCGCCGCGAACGTCCATTTGAAGCCCAAGTACGAAAGCCCACCCTATCAAATCCATGGGCCTAAACATAGGTTTTTAAGCCCAAAGATAAACCGCTATAGACGACCTTTATAGCCCATATTATAGCCCTCTGAGTCACCTTCAATTTGATATATTATGGGCCCTATGGGACAACCAATGCCGCCACGAACGTCCATTTGATGCCCAAGTGTGAAAGCCTATTCTATCAAATTTATGGTCCTAAACATAGGTTTTTAGGCCCAAAGACAAACCGCTATAGACGACGTTTATAGCCCGCATAATAGCCCTCTAAGTCAGCTTCTATTTGATATATTATGGGCCCCGTAGGGTCAACCGATGCCGCCACGAACGACCATTTGAAGCCCAAGTGCCCAAGCCCACTATCAAATCCATGGGCCAAAACAAAGGTATTTGGGCCCGAAGACAAACCGTTATAGATGAAGTTTATAGCCCCTATTATAGCCCTCTAAGTCATCTTTGATTTGATATATTATGGGCCCCGTGGGTCAACCGATACCGCCATGAACGTCCATTTGAAGCCCAAGTTCGAAAGCCCACTCTATCAAATCCATGGGGCTTAAACATAGGTTTTTGGGCACAAAGACAAACAGCTATAGACAGCCTTTATAGTCCACATTATAGCCCTCTGAGTCAGCTTCGATTTTACATATTATGGGTCCCGTGGGTCATTCGATGCAGCCAAGAACGTCCATTTATAGCCCAAGTGTGAAAGCCCACACTATCAAATCCGCAGGCCTAAACATAGGTTTTTGGGCCCAAAGACAAACCGCTATAGACGATGTTTATAGCCTACACAATAGCTGTTTGAGACAGCTTCTATTTGACATATTATGGGCCTCATCGGTCAATCGATGCAACCATGAACATCCATTTGAAGTCCAACTGCCCAAGCCCACTATCAAATCCATAGGCCGAAACAAAGGTATTTTAGCCCAAAAACATAGGTTTTTGGGGCCCGAAGGCAAACTGCTATAGAAGTGAAGTAGCCCCCATTATAGCCCTCTAAGTTAGCTTCGATTTGATATATTATGGGCCCCGTGGGTCAATCGATGCTGCCACAAACGTCCATTTGAAGCCCAAGTGCCCAACCCCACTCTATTAAATCCATGGGCCAAAACATAGGTTTTTGGGCCCAAAGACAAACCACTATAGATGGCCTTTATGGACCGCATTATAGACCTATGATTCATCTTCAATTTGATATATTATGGGCAATGTTGGTCAACCGATGCCGGCACGAACGTCCATTTGAAGCCCAAGTGCGAAAGCCCACTTTATCAATCCATGGGCCTAAACATAGGTTTGTGGGCCCAAAGACAAAGCGCTATAGATGACATTAATAGCCCCCTATTATAGCCCTCTGAGTCAGCTTTAATTTGGATATATTATGGGCCCCGTGGGTCAACCGACGCAGCCACGAACGTCCATTTGAAGCCCAAGTGCCCAAGCCCACTCTATCAAATCCATGGGCCTAAATATAGGTTTTGGGCCCATAGACAAACCGCTATAGATGAAATTTATAGCCCGCAATATAGCCCTCTGAGTCAGCTTCCTTTTGATATATTATAGGCCCCGTGGGTCAACCAATGCCGCCAAGAATGTCCATTTGAAGCCCAAGTTTCTACGCCCACTCTATCAAATCCATGGGCCAAAACAAAGGAATTTGGGCTCGAAAACATAGGTTTTTGGGCCTGAAGATGGACCACTATAAATGGCCTTCATAGCCCGCATTATAGCTCAAGTGTGAAAGCCCACTCTATTAAATCCATGGGCCTAAACATAGGTTTTTGGGCCCAAAGACAAACCGCTATAGACAACGTTTATTGCTCGCATAATAGCCAGCTAAGTCAGCTTCTATTTGATTATTATGTTCCCCGTGGGTCAACCGATGCCACCATGAACTTCCATTTGAAGCCCAAGTGCCCAAGCCCACTATCAAATCCATGGGCCAACAACATAGGTTTTGGGCCCGAAGACAAATCGCTATAGAAGAAGTTTATAGCCCTCATTATATCCCTCTGAGTCAGCTTTGATTTGATATATTATGGGCCCCGTGGGTCAACCGATGCCGCCACGAACGTCCATTTGAAGCCAAGTTCAAATACCCACTCTATCAAATCCATGGGCCTAAACATAGGTTTTTGGGCCCAAAGATAAACCGCTATAGATGAAATTAATGGCCCCTATTATAGCCCTCTGATTTAACTTCGATTTCATATATTATGGGCCCCATGGGTCAACCGATGCCGCCACGAATGTCCATTTGAAGCCCAAGTGCGAAAGCCCACTCTATCAAATCCATAGGGCTAAACATAGGTTTTTGGGCCTAAAGACAAACCGTTATAGACAACGTTTATAGCCCGCATAATAGCCCTCTGAGTCAACTTCGATTTCATATATTATGGGCCTCGTGGGTCAACCGATGCAGCCGCGAATGTCCATTTGAAGCTCAAGTACGAAAGCCCACCCTATCAAATCCAAGGGGCCTAAACATAGGTTTTGGGGCCCAAAGATAACCACTATAGATGACCTTTATAGCCCATATTATAGCCCTTTGAGTCACCTTCAATTTGATATATATGGGCCCTAGAGTCAAGCGATGCCGCCACGAACGTCCATTTGAAGCCCAAGTGCGAAAGCCTATTCTATCAAATCCATGGTCCTAAACATAGGTTTTTAGCCCCAAAGATAAACCGCTATAGACGACGTTTATAGCCCGCATAATAGCCCTCTAGTCAGCTTCTATTTGATATATTATGGGCCCCGTAGGGTCAGCCGATGCCGCCACAACGGCCATTTGAAGCCTAAGTGCCCAAGCCCACTATCAAATCCATGGGCAAAAACCAAAGGTATTTGGGCCAGAAAACATAGGTTTTTGGGCCCGAAGACAAACCGTTATAGATGAAGTTTATAGCCCTCTAAGTCATCTTTGATTAGATATATTATGGGCCCTGTGGGTCAACCGATGCCGCCATGAACGTCCATTTGAAGCCCAAGTTCGAAAGCCCACTTTGTCAAATCCATAAGCCCTAAACATAGGTTTGTGGGCACAAAGACAAACAGCTATAGACGGCCTTTATAGCCCACATTATAGCCCTTTGAGTCAGCTTTGATTTTACATATTATGGGCCCCATGGGTCAACCGATGCAGCCAAGAACGTCCATTCTAGCCCAAGTGCGAAAGCCCACACTATCAAATCCGCGGGCCTAACATAGGTTTTTGGGCCCAAAGACAAATCACTATAGACGATGTTTATAGCCTGCATAATAGCTCTTTGAGACAGCTTCTATTTGACATATTATGGGCTCTGTGGGTCAACCGATGCCACCATGAACATCCATTTGAAGTCCAACTGCCCAAGCCCACTATCAAATCCATGGGCCAAAACAAAGGTATTTTGGCCTGAAAACATAGGTTTTTGGGCCCGAAGGCAAACTTCTATAGATGAAGTTTATAGCCCCCATTATAGCCCTCTAAGTTAGCTTCAATTTGATATATTATGGGCCCCGTGGGTCAACCGATGCCACCACAAACGTCCATTTGAAGCCCAAGTGCCCAAGCCCACTCTATCAAATCCATGGGGGTAAACATAGGTTTTTGGGCACAAAGACAAACTGCTATGGACAGCCTTTATGGCCTGCATTATAGCCCTCTGATTCATCATCGATTTGATATACTATGGGCCTTGTGGGTCAACCGATGCCGCCACGAACGTCCATTTGAAGCCCAAGTGCGAAAGCCCACTCTATCAAATCCATGGGCCTAAACATATGTTTTTGGGCGCAAAGACAAACTACTCTAGACAACATTCATAGCCCGTATAATATCCCTCTGAGTCAGCTTCTATTTGATATATTATGGGTCCTGTAGGTTCACCGATGCCGCCACGAACGTCCATTTGAAGCCCAAGTGTCCAAGCCCACTCTATCAAATCCATGCGCATAAACATATGTTTTTGGGCTCAAAGACAAACCACTATACACGACGTTTATAGCCCACATAATAGCCCTCCGAGTCAGCTTCTGTTTGATATATTATAGGTCCCGTGGGTCAACCGATGCCGCCACGAACGTCCATTTGAAGCCCAAGTGCCCAAGCCCACTCTATCAAATCCATGGGCCTAAACATAGATTTTCTGGGCCTAAAGACAAATCATTATAATGGCCTTTATAGCCCGTAATATAGCCCTCTGAGTCAGCGTTGATTTGATGTATTATAGGCCCCGTGGGCTAACCGATGCCACCACTAACGTCCATTTGAAGCCCAAGTGCGAAAGGCCACTCTATCAAATCCATGGGCCTAAACATAGGTTTTTGGGCCCAAAGACAAATCGCTATAGATGATGTTTATAGCCCAGACATAATAGCCCTCTGAGTCAGCTTCTATTTGATATATTATGGGTCCTGTGGGTTAACCGATGCCGCCACGAATGTCCATTTGAAGCCCAAGTGCCCAAGCTCACTATCAATCCATGGGCCGAAATAAGGTTTTTGGGACCGAAAACATAGGTTTTTGGGCCTGAAGACAAATCGCTATAGATGAAGTTTATAGCTGCCATTATAACCCTCTAAGTCAGCTTCGATTTGATATATTATCGGCTTCGTGGGTCTACTGATGCCGCAACGAACGTTCATTTGAAGCCCAAGTTCGAAAGCCTACTCTATCAAATCCATGGGCTTAAACATAGGTTTCTGGGTCCAAAGACAAATCGCTGTAGATGTCATTAATAGCCCCTATTTTAGCCTTCTAAGTCAGCTTCAATTTCATATATTATGGGGCACCGTGGGTCAACCGATGCCGCCATGGACGTCCATTTGAAGCATAAATGCGAAAGCCCACTCTATCAAACCCATGGCCCAAAACATAAATATTTGGGCCTAAAGACAAATAGCTATAGATGATGTTTATAGCCCGTATTATATCCCTCTCAGTTAGATTCAATTTGATATATTATAGGCCCCGTGGGTCAACCGATAACGCCACGAACGTCCATTTGAAGCCCAAGCGCCCAAGCCCACTCTACCAATTCCATGCGCCTAAACATAGGTTTTTGATCCCAAAGACAAACCGCTATAGATGGCCTTTATAGCCCGTATTATAGCCCTCTGAGTCAGCTTCGATTTGGATATATTATGGGTCCTGTGGGTCACCGATGCCACCATGAACGTCCATTTGAAGCCCAAGTGCCCAAGCCCACTATCAAATCCATGGGCCAAAACAAAGGTATTTGGGCCCGAAAACTTAGGTTTTCAGGCCCGAGGATAAACCACTATAGATGAATTTTATAGCTCCCATTATAGCCCAGTGAATCAGCTTTGATTTGATATATTATGGGCCTCGTGGGTCAACCGATGCCGCAACGAATGTACATTTGAAGCCCAAGTGCGAAAGCCCACTCTATCAAATCCGTGGGCCTAAACAAATGTTTTTGGTCACAAACACAAACAGGTATAGACAAAGCCTGCATTATAGCCCTATGAGTCAGTTTTGATTTGATTATATTATGGGCCCCGTGGGTCAACCGATGCCGCCACGAACGTCCATTTGAAGCCCAAGTGCGAAAGCCCACTCTATCAAATCCATAGGCCTAAACATAGGTTTTTGGGCCCAAAGACAAACCACTATAGACAACATTTATAGCCCCCAAAATAGCCCTTTAAGTTAGCTTCTATTTGATATATTATGGGCCCCGTTGGGTCAATCGATGCCGCCACAAACATCCACTTGAAGCCCAAGTGCCCAAGCCCACTATCAAATCCATGGGCCGAAACAAAGGTATTTGGGCCCGAAAACATAGGTTTTTGGGCCCCGAAGACAAACTGCTATAGATGAATTTTATAGTGCCCTTTATAGCCCTCTGAGTCAGCTTTGATTTGATATATTATGGGCCCGTGGGTCAACTGATGCCGCCACGGATGTCCATTTGAAGACCTAGTGCGAAAGCCCACTCTATCAATTCCATGGGCCTAAACATATGTTTTTGGGCCCAATGACAAACCGTTATAGATGATGTTCATGGGCCCATTTAATAGCCCTTTGAGTCAGCTTCTATTTGATATATTATGGGCCCCGTGGGTCAACCGATGCCGCCACGAACGTCCATTTGAAGCCCAAGTGCCCAAGCCCACTCTATGAAATCCATGGGCCTAAACATATGTTTTTGGGCTCAAAGACAAATTGCTATAGACAACGTTTATAGCTCATATAATAGCCCTCTGAGTTAGCTTTGATTTGATATATTATTGGCCCCACGGGTCAATCGATGCCGCCATGAACGTCCATTTGAAGCCTAAGTGCGAAAGCCCACTCTTTCAAATCCATAGGCCTAAACATAGGTTTTTGGGCCCAAAGACAAACCGCTATAGACGACGTTTATAGCCCCCATAATAACCCTTTAAGTTAGCTTCTATTTGATATATTATGGGCCCCGTGGGTCAACCGATGCCACCACAAATGTCCACTTGAAGCCCAAGTGCCCAAGGCCACTATCAAATCCATGGGCCAAAACAAAGGTATTTGGGCCTGAAAACATAGGTTTTTGGGCCCAAAGACAAACCGCTATAGATGAAGTTTATAACGCCCTTTATAGCCCTCTAAGTCAGATTTGATTTGATATATTATGGGCCTCGTGGGTCAATCGATGCCACCACGAATGTCCATTTGAAGACCAAGTGCGAAAGCCCACTCTATCAATCCCTGGGCCTAAACATATGTTTTTGGGCCCAAAGACAAACTGCTATAGATGATGTTCATAGCCCATTTAATAGCCCTTTAAGTCATCTTCTATTTGATAATATTATGGGCCCCGTGGGTCAACCGATGCCGCCACGAACGTCCATTTGAAGCCCAAGTGCCCAAGCCCACTCTATCAAATCCATGGGCCTAAACATATGTTTTTGGGCTCAAAGACAAATCGCTATAGACAACGTTTATAGCTCATATAATAGCCATCTAAGTCAGATTTGATTTGATATATTATGGGCCCCCTGGGTCAACCGATGACCGCCACAAACGTCCATTTGAAGCCCAAGTCTGAAAGCCCACTCTATCAAATCCATAGGCCTAACATAGGTTTCCGGGCCCAAAGATAAATTGCTAGAGATGACATTTATAGCCTGTATTATAGCCCTCTGAGTCAGATTTGATTTGATATATTATAGGCCTCGTGGGTCAACCGATGCCGCAACGAGCGTTCATTTGAAGCCCAAGTGCCCAAGCCCACTCTATCAAATCCATGGGCCTAAACATAGGTTTTTGGGCCCATAGATAAACCGCTATAGACGACGTTTATAGCCCATTTTATAGCCCTCTGACTCAGATTCGATTTGATATATTATGGGCCCCATGGGCCCCATGGGTCAACCGATGCCACCACGAACGTCCATTTGAAGCCCAAGTGCCCAAGCCCACTCTATCAAATCCATGGGCCTAAACATAGGTTCTTGGGTCCAAATCAATAGGCCTAAACACATGTTTTTTGGCCCAAAGATAAACCGCTATAGATGATGTTTAAAGCCTGTATAATATCCCTCCGAGTCAGCTTCGATTTGATATATTATGGGCCCTGTACGTCAACCAATGCCGCTACGAACTTCATTTGAAGCCCAAGTGTGAAAGCCCACTCTATCAAATGCACGGGCCTAAACATAGGTTTTTGGGTCCAAAGACAAACCGCTATAGACGATGTTTATAGCCCGCATAATAGCCCTCTGAGTCAGCTTCTATTTGATATATTATAGGCCCCGTAGGTCAACCGATACCATCACGAACATCCATTTGAAGCCTAAGTGCCCAAGCCCACTATCAAATCCATGGGCCGAAACAAAGATGTTTTTGGGCCCGAAGACAAACCGTTATAGATGAAGTTTATAGTCCCCATATAGCCCTCTGAGTTAGCTTCGATTTGATATATTATGGGCCACGTGGGTCAACCGATGCTGCCACGAACATCCATTTGAAGTCTAAGTTCGAAAGCCCTATCAAATCCATGGGCCTAAACACAGGTTTTTGGGCCCAAAGACAAACCGTTGTAGTTGATGTTGATAGCCCGTATAATATCCCTCTGAGTTAGCTTCGATTTGATATATTATGGGCCCCGTGGGTCAACCAATACCGCCACGAACGTCCATTTGAAGCCCAAGTGCCCAAGCCCACTATCAAATCATTGGGCCGAAACATAGGTTTTTTGGGCCCAAAGAGAAACCGCTATAGATGGCCTGTATAGCCTACATTATAGCCCTCTATGTCAGCTTTGATTTGATATATTATGGGCCCTGTGCGTCAACCGGTGCCGCCATGAACGTCTATTTGAAGCCCAAGTGTGAAAGCCCACTCTATGAAATCCATGGGCTTAAACATAGGTTTTTGGGCCCAAAGACAAATCGCTATAGATGGCCTTTATAGCCTATATAATAGCCCTCTGAGTCAACTTCGATTTGATATATTATGGGTCCCGTGGGTCAACCGATGCCGCCATGAACGTCTATTTGAAGCCCAAGTGCCCAAGCCCACTATCAAATCCATGGGTTAAAACAAAGGTGTTTGGCTCAAAAACATAGGTTTTTGGGCCCAAAGACAAACCGCCATAGACAAAGTTTATAGCCCCCATTATAGCCCTCTGAGTCAACTTCAATTTTTAAGGCCCATGAATTTGATAGATTGGGCTTTCGCATTTTGGCTTCAATTGGACGTTCATGGCAGTATCAGTTGACCCATGGGGCCCATAATATATCAAATCGAAGCTGACTCAAAGGGCTGCAATGGGGGCTATAAACTTCATCTACAACGAGCCTTCTTTAGGTCCAAATATATTTATTTAGGCCCTTGGATTTAATAGAGTGGGCTTTCGCATTTGGGCTTCAAATGGATGTTCATTGCAGTATTGGTTGACCCACGAGCTCATAATATATCAAATTGAACCTAACTCAGAGGGCTACAATGGGCTCTATAATCTTCATCTATAGTAGGTGTTCTTCGGGCCTACATATTTTTGTTTAAGGCCATGGATTTGATATAGTGGGCTTTCATACTTGGGCTTTAAATGGACGTTCGTGGCAGCATCGGTTGACCCACGGGGCTCATAATATATCAAATTGAAGCTGACTGAGAGGGATACAATGAGGGCTATAAAGTTCATCTATAGCAGTTTATCTTCGGGCCCAAATACCTTTGTTTATGCCCATGGATTTGATATAGTGGGCATTCGCACTTGGGCTTCAAATGGACATTCGTGGCAACTTCGGTTGACCCACGGGGGCCATAATACATCAAATCAAAGCTGACTCAGAGGGCTACAATGGGGGCTATAAACTTCGTCTATAGCAGTTTATCTTCGGGCCAAACACCTTTGTTTAGGTCCATGGATTTGATAGAGTGGGAATTTGCACTTGGGCTTCAAATGGATGTTCATGGCAGCATCGGTTGACCCACGAGGCCCATAATATATCAAATTGAAGCTGATTCAGAAGGCTACAATGGGGGCTACAAGCTTCATCTATAGCGGGCCTTCTTCAAGCCCAAATATTTTTGTTTAGGGCCATGGATTTGATAGAGTGGGGTTTCACACTTGGGCTTCAAATGGACGTTCGTGGGCAGCGTCGGTTGACCCACGGGGCCCATAAAAAATCAAATCGATGCTGACTCAGAAGGCTACAATGGGGGCTATAAACTACGTCTATAGCAATTTATCTTTGGACCTATATACGTTTCTTTAGGCCCATGAATTTGATAGAGTGGGCTTTCACACTTGGGCATCAAATGGAAGTTCATTGCAGCATCGGTTGACCCACGGGGCCCATAATATATCAAATGGAAGCTGAATCAGATGGATACAATGGGGGCTATAAGCTTCATCTATAGCGGGCCTTCTTTGGGCCCAAATATTTTTGTTTAGCGCCATGGATTTGATAGAGTGGGGTTTCACACTTGGGCTTCAAATGGACTTTTGTGGCAGCGTCGGTTGACCCACGGGGCCTATAAAAAATCACATTAAAGCTGACTCAAAAGGCTATAATAGGGGCTATAAACTATGTCTATAGTAGTTTATCTTTGGACCTAAATACCTTTCTTTAGGCCCATGAATTTGATAGAGTGGGCTTTCGTACTTGGGCTTCAAATGTAAGTTCGTGGCAGCATCGATTGAGCCACGGGGCCTATAATATATGAAATCGAACCTATCTCAAAGGGCTACAGTGGGGGCTATAACTTCATCTATAGCAGTTTATCTTCGGGCCCAAAGAGCTTTGTTTTGGCCCATGAATTTGATAGAGTGGGCTTTCACACTTGGGCTTCAAATGGACGTTCGTGGCAGCATCGGTTGACCCACACAGCCCATCATATATCAATTTGAAGCTGACTCATATATAAACTTCATATATAGCGGGCATTCTTTCGGCCCAAATATTTTTATTTAGGGCCATGGATTTGATAGAGTGGGCTTTTGCACTTGGGGTTCAAGTGGACGTTCATGGCAATATCGGTTGGCCCACGGGGCCTATAATATATCAATCGAAGCTGAATCAGAGGGCTATAATGGAGGATATGAACTTCATCTATAGCTGGCCTTCTTCAGGCCCAAATATCTTTGTTTAGGGCATGGATTTGATAGAGTGGGCTTTCACTCTTGGGCTTTAAATAGACGTTCGTGGCAACATCGGTTGACCCACGGGGCCCATAATATATCAAATCAAAGCTGACTTAGAGCGCTATACACTTCTTGTATAGCGGTTTATCTTCGCACCCAAAGACCTTTGTTTAGGCCTATGAATTTGATAGAGTGGGTTTTTGCACTTGGGCTTCAAATGGACGTTCATGGCAGCATCGGTTGACCCACGGGGCCCATAATATATCAAATCAAAGCTGACTCAGAGGGCTATAATGGGGGCTATAAATTTCATCTATAGCAGGCCTTCTTCGGGCCCAAATATTTTTATTTAGGGCCATGAATTTAATTGAGTGGGCTTTCGTACTTGGGCTTCAAAAGGATGTTCGTGGTAGCATTGGTTGACCCACGGGGCCCATAATATTTCAAATCAAATCTGACTCAGAGTGCTATAGTGGGGTCTATAAACTTCATCGATTTCGGGCCTCTTCGGGCCCAAATATTTTTATTTAGGGCCATGGATTTGATAGAGTGGGCTTTCGCACCTGGGCTTCAAGTGGGCGTTTGTGGCAGCATCGGTTGACCCACGAGGCCCATAATATATCAAATCGAAGTTGACTCAGAGGGCTACAATGGGGGCTATAAACTTCATCTATAGCAGTCCTTCTTTGGGCCCAAATATTTTTGTTTAGGGCCATGGATTTAATAGAGTGGGCTTTCACACTTGGGCTTCAAATGGATGTTCGTGGCAGCATCGGTTGACCCACGGGGCCCAGATATTTCAAATCGAAGCTAACTCATAGGGCTACAATGGGGGCTATAAACTTCATCTATTGTGGGCCTTCTTCGGGCCCAAATATTTTTGTTTAGGGCTATGGAATTGATAGAGTGGGCTTTCACACTTATGTTTCAAATGGACGTTCGTGGCAGCATCAGTTGACCACGGGGCCCATAATATATCAAATTGAAGCTGACTCAGAGGGCTATAATTTGGGCTATACACCTCGTCTATAGTGGTTTCTCTTCAGGCTCAAATAACTTTTCTTAGGCCCATGAATTTGATAGAGTGGGCTTTCGCACTTGGGCTTCAAATGGACGTTCGTGGCAGCATCGGTTGACCCACGGGGCCCATAATATAAGAAATCAAAGCTAACTCAGAATGCTACAATAAGGGCTATAAACTTCATCTATAGTGGTTTATCTTCCGGGACAAATACCTTTGTTTAGGCCCATGGATTTGATAGAGTGGGCTTTCGCATTTGGGCTTCAAATGGACATTCATGGTAGCATCGGTTGACCCACGGGGCCCATAATATATCAAATCAAAGCTGAATCGGAGAGCTATAATGGGGGCTATACACTTCATCTATAGAAGGTCTTCATAGGGCCCAAACATTTTTGTTTAGGGCCATGGATTTGATAAAGAGGGCTTTTGTACTTGGTCTCCAAATGGACATTCGTGGGCAGCATCGATTGACCCACGGGGCCCATAATATATCAAATCGAAGCTGACTCAGAAGTCTAGAATGGGAACTGTAAACTTCATCTATAGCGGGCCTTCTTCGGGCCCAAATATATTTTTTAGGGCCACGGATTTAATAGAGTGGGCGTTCGCCCTTGGGCTTCAAATGGATGTTCGTGGTAGCATCGGTTGACCCACGGGGCCCGTAATATATCAAGTTGAAGCTGACTCAGAGGGATACAATGGGGGTTATACACTTTGTCTATAGCGATTTATCTTCGGACCCAAATAGCTCTGTTCAGGCCCATGAATTTGATAGAGTGGGCTTTGACACATGGGCTTCAAACGGATGTTAGTGGCGAGCATCAGTTGAACCACGGGGCCTATAATACAACAAATCAAAGTTGACTTAGAGTGCTATACACTTCTTGTATAGCGGTTTATCTTCGCACCCAAAGACCTTTGTTTAGGCCCATGAATTTGATAGAGTGGGTTTTTGCACTTGGGCTTCAATATGGACGTTCATGGCAGCATCGGTTGACCCACGGGGCCCATAATATATCAAATCAAAGCTGACTCAGAGGGCTTTAATGGGGGCTATAAATTTCATCTATAACAGGCCTTCTTCGGGCCCAAATATTTTTATTTAGGGCCATGAATTTAATTGAGTGGGCTTTCGTACTTGGGCTTCAAAAGGATGTTCATGGCAGTATTGGTTGACCCACGGGGCCCATAATATTTCAAATCAAGGCTAACTCAGAGGGCTACAGTGGGGTCTATAAGCTTCATCTATTCGGGTCTTCTTCGGGCCCAAATATTTTTATTAGGGCCATGGATTTGATAGAGTGGGCTTTCGCACCTGGGCTTCAAGTGGGCGTTTGTGGCAGCATCGGTTGACCCACGAGGCCCATAATATATCAAATCAAAGTTGACTCAGAGGGCTACAATGGGGGCTATAAACTTCATCTATAGCGGTCCTTCTTTGGGCCCAAATATTTTTGTTTAGGGCCATGGATTTAATAGAGTGGGCTTTCACACTTGGCTTCAAATGGATGTTCGTGGCAGCATCGGTTGAACCACGGGGCCCAGAATATTTCAAATCAAAGCTGACTCATAGGGCTACAATGGTGGCTATAAACTTCATCTATTGTGGCCTTCTTCGGGCCCAAATATTTTTGTTTAGGGCTATGGAATTGATAGAGTGGGCTTTCACACTTATATTTCAAATGGACGTTCGTGGCAGCATCAGTTGACCCACGGGGCCCATAATATAGCAAATTGAAGCTGACTCAGAGGGCTATAATTTAGGCTATACACCTCATCTATAGTGGTTTCTCTTCAGGCTCAAATAACTTTTCTTAGGCCCATGAATTTGATAGAGTGGGCTTTCGCACTTGGGCTTCAAATGGACGTTCGTGGCAGCATCGGTTGACCCACGGGGCCCATAATATATGAAATCAAAGCTAACTCAGAGGGCTACAATAGGGGCTATAAACTTCATCTATAGTGGTTTATCTTCCGGGACAAATACCTTTGTTTAGGCCCATGGATTTGATAGAGTGTGCATTCGCATTTGGGCTTCAAATGGACATTCATGGCAGCATCGGTTGACCCACGGGGCCCATAATATATCAAATCAAAGCTGAATCGGAGAGCTATAATGGGGGCTATACACTTCATCTATAGAAGGCCTTCATAGGGCCCAAATATTTTGTTTAGGGCCATGGATTTGATAAAGAGGGCTTTTGTACTTGGTCTCCAAATGGACGTTCGTGGCAGCATCGATTGACCCACGGGGCCCATAATATATCAAATCGAAGCTGACTCAGAAGTCTAGAATGGGAATTGTAAACTTCATCTATAGCGGGCCTTCTTCGGGCCCAAATATATTTTTTAGGGCCACGGATTTGATAGAGTGGGCTTTCGCCCTTGGGCTTCAAATGGACGTTTGTGGTAGCATCGGTTAACCCACGGGGCCTGTAATATATCAAGTTGAAGCTGATTCAGAGGGATACAATGGGGGTTATACACTTCATCTATAGCGGTTTATCTTCGGGCCCAAATAGCTCTGTTTAGGCCCATGAATTTGATAGAGTGGGCTTTCACACATGGGCTTCAAACAGATGTTAGTGGCACCATCGGTTGAACCACGGGGCCCATAATACAACAAATCAAAGTTGACTTAGAGGACGAAAATGGGGGTATAAACTTCATCTATAGGGGTTTATCTTTGGGCCCAATTACCTTTGTTTAGGCCCATGAATTTGATAGAGTGGGCTTTCGCACTTGGTCTTCAAATGGACGTTCGTGGCAGCATCGATTAATGGACGGGGCCGATAATATATCAAATTGTAGTTGACTCAGAGGGCTATACAATTCGTCTATAGCTGTTTATCTTTGGGCTCAAAGACCTTTGTTTAGGCCCATGAATTTGTTAGTGTGGGCTTTCGTACTTGGGCTTCAAATGGACTTTCATGGCAGCATCGGTTGACCCACGGGGCCCATAATATATCAAATCGAAGATGACTCAGAGGACTACAATGGGGGCTATAAAATTTATCTATAGTGGGCCTTCTTCAGGCCCAAATATTTTTTTTAGGGCCATGGATTTCATAGAGTGGGCTTTCGCACTTGGGCTTCAATTGGATGTTAGTGGCAGCATCAGTTGACCCATGGGGCCTATAATATATCAAATCAAAGCTGACTCAGAGGGCTATAATGGGGGGATATACACTTCATTTATAGCAGTTTATCTTCGAGCCCAAATATGTTTCTTTAGGCCCATGAATTTTGATAGAGTGGGCTTTCACACTTGGGCTTCAAGTGGGCGTTCGAGGCAGCATCGGTTGATCCACAGGGGCACATAATACATCAAATCGAAGATGACTCAAAGGGTTATAATGGGGGCTATACACTTTCTCTATAGCGGTTTATCTTCGGGCCCAAATACCATTGTTTAGGCCCATGGATTTGAGAGAGTGGGCTTTCACATTTGGGCTTCAAATGGATGTGCACAGCAGCGTCGGTTGACCCATGGGGGGGCCCATAATATATCAAATCGAAGAAGACTCAGAGGGCTATAATGGGGACTATAAACTTCATCTATAGCGGTTTGTCTTCTAGCCCAAAAACCTTTGTTTAGGCCCATGGATTTGAAAGACTGGGCTTTCGCACTTAGGCTTCTAATGGACCTTCGTGGCAGCATCGGTTGATCCACGGGGCCCATAATATATCATATCAAAGATGACTCAGAAGGCTACAATGGGGGCTATAAACTTCATCTATAGCGGGCCTTCTTCAAGCCCAAATATTTTTTATTAGGGCCATGGATTTGATAGAGTGGGCTTTCGCACTTGGGCTACAAATGGAAGTTCATGGCAACATCGGTTGACCCATGGGGCCCATAATATATCAAATGGAAGCTGAATCAGATGGATACAATGTGGGCTATAAACTTCATCTATAGTGGGCCTTCTTCGGGCCCAAATATTTTTTTTAGGGCCATGGATTTGATTGAGTGGGGTTTCGCACTTGGGCTTCAAATGGACGTTCGTGGCAGCGTCGGTTGACCCACGAGGCCCATAAAAAATGAAATCGAAGCTGACTCAGAAGGCTATAATAGGGGCTATAAACTGCATCTATAGCAGTTTATCTTTGGACCCAAATACCTTTGTTTAGGCCCATGAATTTGATAGAGTGGGCTTTCGTACTTTGGCTTCAAATGGAAGTTCGTAGCAGCATCAGTTGAGCCACGAGGCCTATAATATATGAAATCGAAGCTGTCTCAAAGGGCTACAGTGGGGGCTATAAAATTTGTCTATAGCAGTTGATCTTCAAGCCCAAAGAGCTTTGTTTAGGCCCATGAATTTTATAGAGTAGGCTTTCGCACTTGGGCTTTAAATGGACGTTTGTGGCAGCATCGGTTGACCCACGAAACCCATAATATATCAAATTGAAGCTGACTCAGAGGGCTAGAATGGGGACTATAAACTTCATATATAGTGGGCCTTCTTCCGGCCCAAATATTTTTGTTTAGGGCCATGGATTTGATAGAGTGGGCTTTCGCACTTGAGCTTCAAATGGACGTTCGTGGCAATATCGGTTGACCCACGAGGCCTATAATTTATCAAATCGAAGTTGACTTAGAGGGCCACAATAAGGGCTATGAACTTCATCTATAGCTGGCCTTCTTCAGGCCCAAATATTTTTGTTTAGGGCGATGGATTTGATAGAGTGGGCTTTCACACTTAGGCTTCAAATGGACGTTCGTGGTAGCATCAGTTGACCCACGGGGCCCATAATATATCAAATCAAAGTTTACTTAGAGGGCTATTACTTTGTCTATAGCGGTTTATCTTCATGCTCAAAAACCTTTGTTTAGGCACATGAATTTGATAGAGTGGGTTTTCACACTTGGGCTTCAAATGGACGTTCGTAGCAGCATCGGTTGACCCACAGGGCCTATAATATATCAAATCGAAGCTGACTCAGAGGGCTACAATGGGGGCTATAAACTTCATCTATAGAGGGCCTTCTTCGGGCCCAAATATTTTTATTTAGGGCCATGGATTTCATAGAGTGGGCTTTCGCACTTGGGCTTCAAGTGGGCGTTTGTGGTAATATATCAAATTGAAGTTAACTCAGAGGGATACAATGGGGGCTATAAATTTCATCTATAGCGGGCCTTCTTCGGGCCCAAATATTTTTATTTAGGGCCATGGATTCAATAGAGTGGGCTTTCACACTTGGGCTTCAAATGGATGTTCGTGGCAGCATCGGTTGACCCACGGGCCCATAATATTTCAAATCGAAGCTGACTCAGAGGGCTACAATGGGGGCTATAAACTTCATCTATTGTGGGCCTTCTTTGGGGCCAAATTTTTTTATTTAGGGCCATGGAATTGATAGAGTGGGCTTTCACACTTGGGCTTCAAATGGACATTCGTGGCAGCATCGGTTGACCCACGGGGCCCATACTATATCAAATTGAAGCTGACTTAGAGGGCTATTACTTTGTCTATAGTGGTTTATCTTCATGCCCAAAAACCTTTGTTTAGGCCCACGAATTTGATAGAGTGGGCTTTCGTACTTAGGCTTCAAAAGGATGTTCGTGGCAGCATCGGTTGACCCATGGGGCCCATAATATTTCAAATCGAAGCTGACTCAAAGGGCTACAATGGGGTCTATAAACTTCATCTATTGCAGGCCTTCTTCGGGCCCAAATATTTTTATTTAGGTCCATGGATTTCATAGGGTGGGCTTTCGTACTTGAGCTTCAAGTGGGCGTTTGTGGCAGCATCGGTTGACCCACAGGGCCCATAATATATCAAATTGAAGTTGACTCAGAGGGCTACAATGGGGGATATAAACTTCATCTATAGCGGGACTTCTTCAGGCCCAAATATTTTTATTGAGGGCCATGGATTCAATAGAGTGGGCTTTCACACTTGGACTTTAAATGGATGTTCGTGGTAGCATCGGTTGACCCACGGGGCCCATAATATTTTAAATCGAAGCTGACTCAGAGGGCTACAATGGGGGCACAAACTTCATCCATTGTGGGCCATCTTTGGGCCCAAATATTTTTGTTTATGGCCATGGAATTGATAGAGCGGGCTTTCACACTTGGGCTTCAAATGGACATTCGTGGCAGCATCGGTTGACCCACGGGGTCCATAATATATCAAATCGAATCTGACTCAGAGGGCTATACACTTTTTCTATAGCGGTTTATCTTCGGGCCCAAAGACCTTTGTTTAGGCCAATGAATTTGATAGACTGGGTTTTCGCACTTGGGCTTCAAATGGACGTTCGTGGCAGCATCGGTTGACCCACGGGGCCTATAATATATCAAATCGAAGCTGAATCAGAGGGCTACAATAGGGGCTATAAAATTTATTTATAACGGGCCTTCTTCGGGCCCAAATATTTTTATTTAGGGCCAAGGATTTAATAAAGTGGGCTTTTGCACTTGGGTGTCAAATGGATGTTCGTGACAGCATCGGTTGACCCACGTGGCCCATAAAATTTCTCATCGAAGCTGACTCAAAGGGCTACAATGGGGGCTATAAAATTTATTTATTGCGGGCCTGCTTCGGGCCCAAATATTTTTGTTTAGGGCCATGGATTTGATAGAGTTAGCTTTCACACTTGGACTTCAAGTGGGCGTTCGTGGCAATGTAGGTTGACCCATGGGGCCCATAATATATCAAATCGAAGCTGACTTAGAGGGCTACAATTAGGGCTATGCCCTTCATCTATAGCAGTTTATCTTTGGGCGCAAATACCTTTGTTTAGGCATATGAATTTGATAGAGTGGGCTTTCACACTTGGGCTTCAAGTGACCGTTCATGGTAGCATCGGTTGACCTACAGGGCCCATAATATTTCATATCAAAGCTGACTCAGAGGGCTACAATAGGGGCTATACACTTTGTCTATAGCGGTTTATCTTCGAGCCCAAATACCTTTGTTTAGGGCAATGGATTTGAGAGAGTGGGCTTTCACACTTGGGCTTCAAATGGACGTGAGTGGCAGCGTCGGTTGACCCATGAGGCCTATAATATATCAAATCGTAGCAGACTTAGAGGACTAGAATAGGGGCTATAAACTTCATCTATACTGGGCCTTCTTCGGGCCCAAATATTTTTTTTACGGCCATGGATTTGATAGAGTGGGCTTTCTCACTTGGTCTTCAAATGGACGTTCGAGGTAGCATCGGTTGACCCACGAGGCTGATTATTTCTCAAATCAAAGTTGACTGAGAGGGCTACAATGGGGGCTATAAACTTTATCTATAACGGTTTATCGTCGGGCCCAAATACCTTTATTTCGGCCAATGAATTTGATAGAGTGGGCTTTCTTACTTGGGCTTCAAATGGATGTTCGTGGCAGCATCGATTGACCCACGGAGCCTATAATATATCAAATCGAAGCTGACTCAGAGGGGTAAAATGGGGGCAATAAACTTCATCTATAGCGGGCGTTCTTCGGGCCCAAATATTTTTATTTAGGGCCATGGATTTAATTGAGTGGGCTTTCGCACTTGAGCTTCAAAAGGATGTTTGTGGCAGCATCAGTTGACCCACGGGGCCAATAACATTTCAAATCGAAGCTGACTCAGAGGGCTACAATGGGGTCTATAAACTTCATCTATTGCGAGCCTTCTTTGGGCCCAAATATTTTTATTTAGGGCCATGGATTTGATAGAGTGGGCTTTCACACTTGGGCTTCAAGTGGGCGTTTGTGGCAGCATCGGTTGACCCACGAGGCCCATAATATATCAAATCAAAGTTGACTCAGAGGGCTACAATGGGGGCTATAAACTTCATCTCTAGCAGGCCTTCTTCGAGCCCAAATATTTTGGTTTAGGGCCATGGATTTAATAGAGTGGGCTTTCATACTTGGGCTTCAAATGGATGTTCGTGGCAGAATCGGTTGACCCACGGGGCCTATAATATTTTAAATCGAAGCTGACTTAGAGGGCTACAATGGGGGCTATAAAATTCATCTACTGCGGGCCTTCTTTAGGCCCAAATATCTTTGTTGAGGGCCATGGAATTGATAGAGTGGGCTTTAATACTTGGGCTTCAAATGGACGTTCGTGGCAGCATAGGTTGACCCACGGGGCCCATAATATATCAAATTGAATCTAACTTAGATGAATATACACTTCGTCTATAACGATTTATCTTTGCGCCCAAAGTCCTTTGTTTAGGCCCATGATTTTGATAGAGTGGGTTTTCGCACTTGGGCTTCAAATGGACGTTCGTGGCAACATGGGTTAAACCACGGGGCCTATAATATATCAAATTGAAGCTAAATCAGAGGGCTAAAATTGGGGCTATAAACTTCATCTATAGCGGGCCTTCTTCGAGCCCAAGTATTTTTGTTTAGGGCCATGGATTTAATAAAGTGGGCTTTCGCACTTGGGCTTCAAATGGATGTTCATGGCAGCATCGGTTGACCCACGGGGCCCATAAAATTTCTAATCAAAGCTGACTCAAAGGGCTACAATGGGGGCTATAAACATCATCTATTGCGAGCCTTCTTCGGGCCCAAATATTTTTATTTAGGGCCATGGATTTGATAGAGTTGGCTTTCGTACTTCGGCTTCAAGTGAGCGCTCGTGGTAGTATCGGTTGACCCATGGGGCCCATAATATATCAAATCGAAGCTGACTTAGAGGGCTACATTTGGGGCTATGCCCTTCATCTATAGCAGTTTATCTTAGAGCCCAAATACCTCTGTTTAGGCATATGAATTTAATAGAGTGGGCTTTCGCACTTGGGCTTTAAGTGGTCGTTCATGGTAGCATCGGTTGACCCACGGGGCCCATAATATTTCAAATTGAAGCTAACTTAGAGGGCTACAATAGGAGCTATACGCTTTGTCTGTAGCGGTTTATCTTCGGGCCTAAATACCTTTGTTTAGGGCAATGGATTTGAGAGAGTGGGCTTTCACACTTGGGCTTCAAATGGATGTGAGTGGCAACATCAGTTGACCCATGGGGCCCATAATATATCAAATAGTAGCAGACTCAGAGGACTAGAATGGGGCCTATAAACTTCATCTATTGTGGGTGTTCTTCGGGCCCAAACATTTTTATTTAGGTCCATGGATTTGATAGAGTGGGCTTTCTCACTTGGTCTTCAAATGGACATGCGAGGCAGCATCGATTGACCCATGGGGCCTATAATTTATCAAATCAAAGCTGACTCAGAGGGCTACAATGGGGCTATAAACTTTATCTATAGCAGTTTATCTTCGGGCCCAAATACCTTTGTTTCGGCCCATCAATTTGACAGAGTAGGCTTTCTCACTTAGGCTTCAAATGGACGTTCATGGCAGTATTGGTTGCCCTATGGGGCCTATAATATATCAAATCGAAGCTAACTCAGAGGGCTACAATAGGGGCTATAAACTTCTTCTATAGTGGGCCATCTTCGAGCCCAAATATTTTTATTTAGGGCCATGGATTTAATTGAGTGGGCTTTTGCACTTGGGCTTCAAAAGGATGTTCATGGCAGCATCGGTTGACCCATGAGGCCCATAATATTTCAAATCGAAGCTGACTTAGAGGGCTACAATGGGGTCTATAAACTTCATCTATTACAGGCCTTCTTCGGGCCCAAATATTTTTATTTAGGGCCATGGATTTGATAGAGTGGGCTTTCGTACTTGGGCTTCAAGTGGGCATTTGTGGCAGCATCGATTGACCCATGGGGCCCATAATATATCAAATCAAAGTTGACTCAGAGGGCTACAATGGGGGCTATAAACTTCATCTATAGCGGGCCTTCTTCAGGCCCAAATATTTTTGTTTAGGGCCATGGATTTAATAAAGTGGGCTTTCACACTTGGGCTTCAAATGGATGATCGTGGCAGCATCGGTTGACCCACAGGGCCCATAATATTTCAAATCAAAGCTGACTCAAAGGGCTAGAATGGGGGCTATAAACTTCATCTATTGGGAGCCTTCTTCGAGCCCAAATATTTTTGTTTAGGGCCATGGAATTGATAGATTGGGCTTTCACACTTGGGCTTCAAATGGACGTTCGTGGCAGCATCGGTTGACCCATGGGGCCCATAATATATCAAATCAAATCTGGCTCAGAGGGCTATACACTTTGTCTATAGCGATTTATCTTTGGGCCTAAAGACCTTAGTTTAAGCCCATGAATTTGATAGAGTGGGTTTCCGCACTTGGACTTTAAATGGACGTTCGTGGCAGAATTGGTTGATCCACGGGGCGTATAATATATCAAATCAAAGCTAAATCAGAGGGGTAAAATTGGGGCTATAAACTTCATCTATAGCGGGCCTTCTTCGAGCCCAAGTATTTTTGTTTAGGGCCATGAATTTAATAAAGTGGGCTTTCGCACTTGGGCTTCAAATGGATGTTCATGGTAGCATCGGTTGACCCACGGGGCCCATAAAATTTCTAATCGAAGCTAACTCAAAGGGCTACAATGGGGGCTATAAACATCATCTATTGCGAGCCTTCTTCGGGCCCAAATATTTTTATTTAGGGCCATGGATTTGATAGAGTTGGCTTTCGTACTTCGGCTTCAAGTGGGCGCTCGTGACAGTATCGGTTGACCCATGGGGCCCATAATATATCAAATCAAAGCTGACTTAGAGGGCTACAATGGGGGCTATGCCCTTCATCTATAGCAGTTTATCTTAGAGCCCAAATACCTCTGTTTAGGCATATGAATTCGATAGAGTGGGCTTTCGTACTTGGTCTTCAAATGGACGTTCGAGGCAGCATTGGTTGACCGACGGGGTGCATAATATATCAAATCAAAGCTAACTTAGAGAGCTATAATGGGGGCTATGTACTTCATCTATAGTGGTTTGTCTTCGGGCCCAAATAACTTTGCTTAGGTCCATGAATTTGGTAGAGTGGGCTTTCGCACTTGGGCTTCAAATTGACATTCGTGGCAGCATCGGTTGACCCATGGGGCCCATAATATATGAAATCAAAGTTGACTCAGAGAGCTACAATGGGGGCTATAAACTTCATCTATAGCGGTTTATCTTTCGGCACAAATACCTTTGTTTAGGCCCATGAATTTGATAGATTGGGCTTTCACATTTGGGCTTTAAATGGACATTCGTGGCAGCATCAGTTGACCCATGGGGCCCATAATATATCAAATCGAACCTGACTCAGAGGGCTGCAATGGGGGCTATAAACTTCATCTACAGCGGGCCTTCTTCAGGACCAAATATTTTTGTCTAGGACCATGGATTTGATAGAGTGGGCTTCAAATGGATGTTCATTGCAACATCGGTTGACCCACGGGTCTCATAATATATCAAATCGAAGCTAAATCAGAGGGCTATAATGGGGTGTATAAACTTCATCTATAGCGGGCCATCTTCGGGCCTAAATATTTTTGTTTAGGGTCATGGATTTGATAGAGTGGGCAGTCATACTTGGATTTCAAATGGACGTTCGTGGCAACATCGGTTGACCCACGGGGCCCATAGTATATCAAATCAAAGATGACTCAGAGGGCTACAATGGGGGCTATAAACTTCATCTATAGCGGTTTATCTTCGGGCCTAAATAATTTTGTTTAGGCCAACGGATTTGATAGAGTCAGCGTTCGCACTTGGGCTTCAAATGGATGTTCATGGCAGCATCGGTTGACCCATGGAGCCCATAATACATCAAATCAAAGCTAACTCAGAGGGATATACACTTCGTCTATAGTAGTTTATCTTCGGGCCCAAATACCTTTGTTTAGGTCCACGAATTTGAGAGAGTAGGCTTTCGCACTTGGGCTTTAAATGGAGGTTCGTGGCAGGATTAGTTGACCCATGGGGCCCATAATATATCAAATTGAAGCTGACTCAGAGAGCTACAATGGGGCTATAAACTTTATCTATCATGGGCCTTCATAGGGCCCAAATATTTTTATTTAGGGCCATGGATTTGATAAAGTGGGCTTTCGCACTTGGGTTTCAAATGGATGTTCGTGACAGCATCGGTTGATTGACGGGGCCCATAATATATCAAATCGAAGTTGACTCAGAGGGCTACAATGGGGGCTATGAACTTCATCTATAGCGGGCCTTCGTCAGGTCTAAATACTTTTGTTTAGTGCCATGGATTTGATAAAGTGGGCTTTCACACTTGGGCTTCAAATGGACATTCGTGACAGCATCGGTTGACCCACGGGGCCCATAATATATCAAATTGAAGCTGACTCAGAGGGCTATACACTTCATCTATAGCGGTTTATATTCGGGCCCAAAGACCTTTGTTTAGGCCCAAGAATTTAATAGAGTGAGTTTTCGCACTTGGGCTTCAAATGGATGTTTTTGGCAGCATCGGTTGATCCACAGGGCCCATAATATATCAAATCGAAGCGAACTTAGAGGTCTAGAATGGGGGCTATAAACTTCATCTATAGCGGGCCTTTTTAGGGCCCAAATATTTTTGTTTAGGGCCATGGATTTGATAGAGTGGACTATCACACTTGGGCTTCAAATGGAATTTTATGGTAGCATCGGTTGACCCATAAGGCCCGTAATATATCAATTGAAGCTGACTTAGAGGGATACAATGGGGGTTATACACTTCATTTATAACGATTTATCTTCGAGCCCAAATACCTCTGTTTAGGCCCATGAATTTGATAGAGTGGGCTTTTGAACATAGGCTTCAAACGGACATTAGTGGCAGCATCGATTGAATCACGGGGCCCATAATACAAAAAATTGAATTTAACTCAGAGGGCTACAATGGGGGCTATAAACTTCATCTATAGCAGTTTATCTTTGGGTCCAAATACCTTTGTTTAGGCCTATGAATTTGATAGAGTGGGCTTTCGCACTTGGGCTTCAAATGGACATTCATGGCAGCATCGATTAACCCACGGGGCTGATAATATATCAAATCGAAGCTGACTCAGAGGGCTATACACTTCGTCTACAGCGGTTTATCTTCGGACTCAAAGACCTTTGTTTAGGCCCATGAATTTGTTAGAGTGGGCTTTCGTACTTGGGCTTTAAATGGACTTTCGTGGCAGTATCGGTTGAACCACAAGGCCCATAATATATCAAATCGAAGCTGACTTAGAGGGCTACAATGGGGGCTATAAACTTCATCTATAGCGGGCCTTCTTTGGGCCCAAATATTTTTGTTTAGGGCCATGGACTTAATAGAGTGGGCTTTCGCACTTGGGCTTCAAATGGAGGTTCGTGCCAGCATCGGTTGATGCACGGGGCCCAAAATATTTCGAATAGAAGCTGACTCAGAGGGCTACAATGGGGGCTATAAACTTCATATATTGTGGGCCTTCTTCGGGCCCAAATATTTTTGTTTAGGGCCATGGATTTGATAGAGTGGGCTTTCACCCTTGGGCTTCAAGTGGGCATTTGTGCCAGCATTGGTTAACCCACGGGGACCATAATATATCAAATCGAAGCTGACTCAGAGAGCTACAACAGGGGCTATACACTTCATCTATAGTAGTTTAACTTCGGGCCTAAATACCTTTGTTCAGGCCCATGAATTTGATAGAGTAGGCTTTCGTACTAGGGCTTCAAGTGGGCATTTGTGGTAGCATCGGTTGACCCATGGGGCCCATAATATATCAAATCGAAGCTAACTCAGAGGGCTACAATAGGGACTATGCACTTTGTCTATAGCAGCTAATCTTCGGGCCTAAATACCTTTGTTTAGGGGAATTAATTTGAGAGAATGGGCTTTCGCACTTGGGCTTTAAATGGACGTGAGTGGCAGCGTCGTTGACCCATGGGGCCCATAATATATCAAATCATAGCAGACTCAGAGGGCTAGAATGGAGGCTATAAACTTCATCTATAGTGGGCCTTCTTCGAGACCAAATATTTTTGTTTAAGGCCATGGATTTGATGGAGTGGGCTTTCGCACTTGGGCTTCAAATGGACATTTATGGCAGCATCGGTTGACCCACGTGGCCCATAATATATGAAATCGAAGCCAACTTAGAGGGATACAATGGGGGCTATAAACTTCATCTATAGCAGTTTATCTTCAGGCCTAAATACCTTTGTATAGGCCCATGAATTTGATAGAGTGGGCTTACGAACTTGGGCTTCAAATGGACGTTTGTGGCAGCATCGGTTGACCAACGGGGCCCATAATATATCAAATCGAAGCTGATCAGAGGGCTATAATGGAGGCTATAAACTTCATCTATAGCAGTTTATCTTCGGGGCTAAACACCTTTGTTTAGGCCCATGAATTTGATAGAGTGGGCTTTCGCACTTAGGCTTTAAATGGACGTTCGTGGCAGCATTGGTTGACCTACAGGGCCTATAATATATCAAATCGAAGCTGACTAATAGGGCTATAAGCTTTATCTATAGCAAGCCTTCTTCGGGCATAAATATTTTTATTTAGGGCCATGGATTCGATAGAGTGGGCTTTCGCACATGGGCTTCAAATGGACCTTTATGGCAACATCGGTTGACCCACGGGGCACATAATATATCATATCAAAGCTGACTCATAGAGCTAAAAAGAGGGCTAAAAAATTCATCTATAGCGGTTTATCTTTGGGCCTATATACCTTTGTTTCGACCCATGAATTTGATAGAGTGGGCTTTCACACTTGGGCTTCAAATTAACGTTCATGGCAGTATCGGTTGACCCACGAGGCCCATAATATATCAAATCAAAGCTGAATTAGAGGGCTATAATGAGGGCTATAAACTTCATCTCTAGCAGGCCTTCATAGGGCCCAAATATTTTTATTTAGGGCCATGGATTTGATAGAGTGGGCTTTCACACTTGGTCTTCAAATTGACGTTGGTGATGTCATCGGTTGACCCACGGGGCCCATAACATATGATGTCAAAGCTGAATCAGAGGGCTACAATAGGGGCTATAAACTTCATCTATAGCGGGCCTTCTTCGAGCCCAAATATTTTTGTTTAGGGCCATGGATTTGATAGAGTGGGCTTTCGCACTTGGGCTTCAAATGGACGTTCGTGGTAGCATCGGTTGACCGAAAAGTCCTATAATATATCAAATCAAAAGTGACTCAGAGGCCTACAATGGGAGCTATAAACTTCATCTATAGCAGTTTATCTTCGTTCCCAAATACCTTTGTTTCGGCCAATGAATTTGATAGAGTGGGCTTTCGCACTTGGGCTTCAAATGGATGTTTGTGGAAGCATCGGTTGACCAACGGGGCCTATAATATATCAAATCGAAGTTTATCAGAGGGCTACAATGGGGGCTATAAACTCCGTCTATAGCAGTTTATCTTCGAGCCCAAACACCTTTGTTTTGGCCCATGAAATTGATAGAGTGGGCTTTCGCACTTGGGCTTCAAAGGCATGTTCATGGCAGCATTGATTGACCTTCGGGGCCCTTAATATAACAAATTGAAGTTGACTCAGAGGAATACAATAAGGGCTATAAACTTCACCTATAGCGGGCCTTCTTTAGGCCCAAATATTTTTGTTTAGGGCCATGGATTTGATAGAGTGGGCTTTCGCACTTAGGCTTCAAGTGGACGTTCGTGGTAGCATCGGTTGATATATGGGGCCCATAATATATCAAATCGAAGCTAAATCAGAGGGCTATAATGGGGGCTATAAACTTCATCTATACCGGGTCTTCTTCGAGCCCAAATATTTTTGTTTAGGGCCATGGATTTGATAGAGTGGGCTTTTGTGCTTGGTCTTCAAATGGACGTTCGTGGCAACATCGGTTGACCTATAGCGCCCATAATATATCATATCGAAGCTGACTCAGAGGGATACAATGGGGGCTATAAACTTCATCTATAGAAATTTATCTTTAGGCCCAAAAACCTTTGTTTAGGCCCATGAATTTAATAGAGTGGGCTTTTACACTTGGGCTTCAAATGGACGTTCGTGGCCGCATCGGTTGACCCACGGGGCCTATAACATATCAAATCAAAGCTGAATCACAGGGCTACAATGGAGCTATAAACTTCATCTGTAGCAGTTTATCTTCATGCCCAAATACCTTTGTTTAGGCCCATGGATTTGATAGAGTGGGCTTTCATACTCGGGCTTCAAATGGACGTTCGTGGTAGTATCGGTTGACCCCCGGTGCCCATAATATATCAAATCGAATCTAAATTAGATGGATATAATGGGCGCTATAAACTTGATATGTAGCGGGCCTTCATAGGGCCTAACTATTTTTCCTTAGGGCCATGGATTTGATAGGGTGGGCTTTCGCACTTGGGCTTCATATGGTTGTTCGTGGCAGCATCGGTTGACCCACGAGGCCCATAATAAATCAAATCGAAGCTGACTTTGTCTATAAACTTTGTCTATAGCAGATTATCTTCAGACCCAAATACCTTTCCTTAGGCCCATGAATTTGATATAGTGGGCTTTCGCACTTGGTCTTCAAATGGACGTTCATGGCAGAATCGGTTGACCCATGGGGTCCATAATATATCAAATCAAAGCTGACTCAGAGGGCTATAATGGGGCCTATAAACTTCATCTATAGTAGTTTATCTTTCGGCCCAAATACCTTTGTTTAGGCCCATGGATTTAATAGAGTGGGCTTTCGTACTTGAGCTTCAAATGGACGTTCGTGGCAGCATCGGTTGATACACAGGGCCCATAATATATCAAATCGAAGCTTACTCAGAGGGCTATAATGTGGGCTATAATTTTCATCTATAGTGGGCCTTCATAGTGCCCAAATATTTTTGTTTAGGGCCATGGATTTGATAGAGTGGGCTTTCACACTTGGGCTTTAAATGGACGTTCGTGGCAGCATTGGTTGACCTACGGGCCTATAATATATCAAATCGAAGCTGACTCAGAGGGCTATAATGAGGGCTATAAATTTTATCTATAGCAGGCCTTCTTCGAGCACAAATATTTTTGTTTAGGGCCATGGATTCGATAGAGTGGGATTTCACACTTGGGCTTCAAATGGACGTTTGTGGTAGCATTGGTTGACCCACAGGGCCCATAATATATCCTATCGAAGCTGACTCAGAGGGCTAAAATCAGGGCTATAAACTTCATCTATAGCACTTTATCTTTGGGCTCAAATACCTTTGTTTCGGCCCATGAATTTGATAGAGTGGCTTTCGCACTTGGGCTTCAAATGGATGTTCGTGGCAGTATCGGTTGACCCACGGGGCCCATAATATATCAAATCAAAACTGAATTAGAGGGCTATAAACTTCATATGTAGCGGGCCTTCATAAGGCCCAAATATTTGTATTTAGGGCCATGGATTTAATAGAGTGGGCTTTCGCACTTGGTCTTCAAATGGATGTTTGTGGTGTCATCGGTTGACCCATGGGGCACATAACATATCAAATCATAGCTGAATCAGAGGGCTACAATGGGGGCTATAAACTTCATCTATAGCGGGCCTTCTTCGGGCCCAAATATTTTTGTTTAGGGCCATGGATTTAATAGAGTGGGCTTTCGCACTTGGGCTTCAAATGGACGTTCATGGCAGCATCGGTTGATCGACGGGTCCCATAATATATCAAATCAAAGCTCACTCAGAGGGCTACAATGGGAGCTATAAACTTCATCTATAGCAAGTTATCTTCAGGCCCAAATACCTTTGTTTCAGCCCATGAATTTGATAGAGTGGGCTTTCTCACTTGGGCTTCAAATAGACGTTTATGGAAGCATCGGTTGACCAACGAGGGCTATAAGATATCAAATCGAAGCCGATCAGAGGGCTAAAATGGGGGCTATAAACTTCATCTATAGTAGTTTATCTTCAGGCCCAAACACCTTTATTTTGGCCCATTAATTTGATAGAGTGGGCTTTCGCATCGCACTTAGGCTTCAAAGGGATGTTCGTGGCAGCATTGGTTGACCTTCGGGGCCCTTAATATAACAAATCAAAGTTGACTCAGAGGGCTACAATAAGGGCTATAAACTTCATCTATAGCAGGCCTTCATCGGGCCTAAATATTTTTATTTAGGGCCATGGATTTGATAGAGTGGGCTTTCACACTTGGGCTTCAAATGGACGTTCGTGGCAGCATCGGTTGATACACGGGGCCCATAGTATATCAAATCGAAGCTTACTCAGAGGGCTATAATGTGGGTTATAATTTTCATCTATAGCGGGCCTTCATAGTGCCCAAATATTTTTGTTTAGGGCCATTGATTTGATAGAGTGGGCTTTCACACTTGGGCTTCAAATGGACGTTCGTGGCAGCATCGGTTGATACACGGGGCCCATAATATATCAAATTGAAGCTTACTCAGAGGCCTATAATGTGGGCTATAATTTTCATCTATAGCATGCCTTTATAGTGCCCAAATATTTTTGTTTAGGGCCATGGATTTGATAGAGTGGGCTTTCGCACTTGGGTTTCAAATGGACGTTTGTGGCAGCATCGGTTGACCCACAGGGCCCATAATATATCCTATCAAAGCTGACTCAGAGTGCTAAAATAAGGGCTATAAACTTCATCTATAGCACTTTATCTTTGGGCTCAAATACCTTTGTTTCGGCCTATGAATTTGATAGAGTGGCTTTCGCACTTAGGCTTCAAATGGACGTTCATGGCAGTATCGGTTGACACACGGGGCCCATAATATATCAAATCAAAGATGAATTAGAGGGCTATAATGAGGGCTATAAACTTCATCTATAGCGGGCCTTCATAGGGCCCAAATATTTTTTTTAGGGCCATGGATTTGGTAGAGTGGGCTTTCGCACTTGGTCTTCAAATTGACGTTTATAGTGTCATCGGTTGACCCACAGGGCACATAACATATCAAATCAAAGCTGACTTAGAGGGCTACAATGGGGGCTTTAAACTTCATCTATAGCAGGCCTTCTTCAGGCCCAAATATTTTTGTTTAGGGCCATGGATTTAATAGAGTGGGCTTTCACACTTGGGCTTCAAATGGACGTTTGTGGCAGCATCGATTGACCGACGGGTCCCATAATATATCAAATCAAAGCTCACTCAGAGGGCTATAATGGGAGCTATAAACTTCATCTATAGCAGTTTATCTTCAGGCCCAAATACCTTTGTTTCAGCCCATGAATTTGATAGAGTGGGCTTTTGCACTTAGGCTTCAAATGGACGTTTGTGGAAGCATCGGTTGACCAACGGGGCCTATAATATATCAAATTGAAGTTGATCAAAGGGCTGCATTGGGGGCTATAAACTTCATCTATAGTAGTTTATCTTCGGGCCCAAACACCTTTATTTTGGCCCATGAATTTGATAGAGTGGGCTTTCACACTTAGGCTTCAAAGGGATGTTCGTGGCAGCATTGGTTGACCTTTGGGGCCCTTAATATAACAAATCAAAGTTGGCTCAGAGGGCTACAATAGGGGCTATAAACTTCATCTATAGTGGGCCTTCATCGGGCCTAAATATTTCTGTTTAGGGCCATGGATTTGATAGAGTGGGCTTTCACACTTGGGCTTCAAATGGACATTCATGGCAGCATCCGTTGATACACAGGGCCCATAGTATATCAAATCGAAGCTTACTCAGAGGGCTATAAACTTCATCTATAGCAGGCCTTCATAGGGACCAAATATTTTGTTTAGGGCCATGGATTTGATAGAGTGGGCTTTCGCACTTAGTCTTTAAATGGACGTTCATTGCAGCATTGGTTGACCCACGAGGCCCATAATATATCATATTGAAGCTGACTCAGAGGGCTACAATGGGGGATATAAACTTCATCTATAGCAATTTATCTTTGAGCCCAAATACCTTTGTTTAGGCCCATGAATTTGATAGTGTGGGCTTTCGCACTTGGACTTCGAATGGACGTTCGTGCCTGCATCGGTTGACCCACGGGGCCTATAACATTTCAAATTGAAGTTGACTCACAGGGCTACAATGGAGGCTATAAACTTCATCTGTGGCAATTTATCTTCGTGCCCAAATGCCTTTGTTTTGGCCCATGGATTTGATAGAGTGGGCTTTCGCACTTGGGCTTCAAATGGACGTTCGTGGCAGTATCGGTTGACCCACAGCGCCCATAATATATCAAATCAAAGCTGAATTAGATGGCTATAATAGGGGCTATAAAATTCATATATAGTGGGCCTTCATAGGGCCCAACTATTTTTATTTAGGGCCATGGATTTGATAGGGTGGGCTTTCGTAGTTGGGCTTCATATGGATGTTCGTGGCAGCATCGGTTGGCCCACGGGGCCCATAATAAATCAAATTGAAGCTGACTCATAAGGCTACAATGGGGGCTATAAACTTCATTTATAGCAGATTATCTTCAAACTCAAATACCTTTCTTTAGGCCCATGAATTTGATAGAGTGGGCTTTCGCACTTGGTCCTCAAATGGACGTTCGTGGCAGAATCGGTTGACCCACAGGGTCCATAATATGTCAAATCGAAGCTGAATCAGAGGGCTACAATGGGGGCTATAAACTTCAACAATAGCTGTTTATCTTTCGACCCAAATACCTTTGTTTAGGCGCATGGATTTGATAGAGTTGGCTTTCGAACTAGGGCTTCAAATGGATGTTCATGGCAGCATCGATTGATACACAGGGCCCATAATATATCAAATTGAAGCTAAATCAGAGGGCTATAACGGGGGTTATAATCTTCATCTATATCAGGCCTTCATAGGGTCCAAATATTTTTTTTAAGGCCATGGATTTGATAGAGTAGGCTTTCGTACTTCATCTTCAAATGGACGTTCGTGGCAACATCGGTTGAGCCACGAGGCCCATAATATATGAAATCGAAGTTGTCTCAGAGGGCTACATTGGGGGCTATATACTTCATCAATAGCAGTTTATCTTAGGGCCCAAACACCTTTGTTTAGGCATATCAATTTGATAGAGTGGGCTTTTGCACTTGGGCTTCAAATGGACGTTCATGGCATCATCGATTGACCCACGGGGCCTATAATATATCAAATCGAAGTTGACTCAGAGGGCTACAATGGGGGCTATAAACTTCATATATAGCGGGCCTTCTTTTAGTCCAAATATTTTTTTTTAGGGCCATGGATTTGATAGAGTGGGCTTTCGCACTTTCGCTTCAAATGGATGTTCATTGCAGCATCGGTTGACCCACGGGGACCATAACATATCAAATTGAAGCTGACTCAGAGGGCTACAATGGGGGGCTATAAACTTCATCTATAGCAATTTATCTTCATGCCCGAATACCTTTTTTGAGGCCCATGAATTTGATAAAGTGGGCTTTCACACTTGGGCTTTAAATGGAAGTTTGTGGCAGCATCAGTTAACCCACGGGGACCATAATATATCAAATCAAAGCTGACTCAGAGGGCTACAATGGGGGCTATATACTTCATCAATAGTAGTTTATCTTAGTGCCCAAACACCTTTGTTTACGGATATCAATTTGATAGAGTAGGCTTTTGCACTTGGGCTTCAAATGGATGTTTATGGCAACATCGGTTGACCCACGGGGCCTATAATATATCAAATAGATGCTGACTCAGAGAGCTACAATGGGGGCTATAAACTTCATCTATAACGGGCCTTCTTCCAACCCAAATATTTTTGTTTAGGGCCATGGATTTGATAGTGTGGGCTTTCGCACTTGGGCTTCAAATGGATGTTCGTGGCAGCATTGGTTGACCCACGGGGCCCATAATATATCAAATCGAAACTAACTCAGAGGGCTACAATGGGGGGCTATAAAGTTCATCTATAGCAGTTTATCTTCCGGCCCAAATACCTTTTTTGAGGCCCATGAATTTGATAGAGTGGGATTTCGCACTTGGGCTTCAAATGGATGTTCATGGCAACGTCGGTTGATCCACGGGGCCCATACTATATCAAATCGAAGCTGACTTAGAGTGCTACAATGGGGGCTATATACTTTGTCAATAGCAATTTATCTTTGGGCCCAAACACCTTTGTTTAGGCATATCAATTTGGTAGAGTGGGCTTTTGCACTTGGGCTTCAAATGGACGTTTGTGGCAACATCGGTTGACCCACGGGGCCCATAATATATCAAATCGAATCTGACTCAGACGGCTACAATGGGGGGGCTATAAACTTCATCTATAGCAAGCCTTCTTCAAGCCCAAATATTTTTGTTTAGGGCCATGGATTTGATAAAGTGGGTTTCACACTTGGGCTTCAAATGGAAGTTCATGGCAGCATCGGTTAACCCATGGCACCCATAATATATCAAATGGAAGCTAACTCAGATGGATACAATGGGGGCTATAAACTTCATCTATAGCGAGCCTTCTTCGGGCCCAAATATTTTTGTTTAGGGCCATGGATTTTATAGAGTTGGCTTTCGCACTTGGGCTTCATATGGACGTTCGTGGCAACGTCGGTTAACCCACGAGGCCTATAAAAAATCAAATCGAAGCTAACTCAGAAGGCTATAATAAGGGCTATAAACTACGTCTATAGTAGTTTATCTTTGGACCCAAATACCTTTGTTTAGGCCCATGAATTTGATAGAGTGGTCTTTCACACTTGGGCTTTAAATGGAAGTTTGTGGCAGCATCGGTTGAGCCACGGGGCCTATAATATATGAAATCGAAGCTGTCTCAGAGGGCTACAGTGGGGGCTATAAAATTCATCTGTAGCAATTTATCTTCAGGCCCAAAGAGCTTTGTTTAGGCCCATGAATTTGATAGAGTGGGCTTTCGCACTTGGGCTTCAAATGGACGTTAATGGTAGCATTGGTTGACCCACGCAGCCCATAATATATCAAATTGAAGCTAACTCAGAGGGCTACAATGGGGGCTATAAACATCATATGTAGTGGGCCTTCTTCCTGCCTAAATATTTTTATTTAGGGCCCTGGATTTGATAGAGTGGGCTTTTGCACTTGGGCTTTAAATGGAAGTTCGTGGCAGCATCGGTTGACCCACAAAGCCTATAATATATCAAATTGAAACTGACTCAGAGGGCTACAATGGGGGCTATATACTTCATCAATAGCAGTATATCTTAGGGCCCAAACACCTTTCTTTAGGCATATCAATTTAATAGAGTGGGCTTTTGCACTTGGGCTTCAAATGAACGTTCATGGCAGCATCGGTTGACCCACAGGGCCCATAATATATCAAACCAGAGCTGACTCAGAGGGCTACAATGGGGGCTATAAACTTCATCTATAACGAGCCTTCTTCGAGCCTAAATATTTTTATTTAGGGCCATGGATTTGATAGAGTGGGCTTTTACACTTGGGCTTCAAATGGAAGTTCATGGCAACATCGGATGACCCACGGGACCCATAATATATCAAATTGAAGTTAACTCAGATGGCTATAATGGGGGCTACAAACTTTATCTATAGTGGGCCTTCTTTGGGCCCAAATATTTTTGTTTAGGGCCATGGATTTGATAGAGTGGGCTTTCGCACTTAGGCTTCAAATGGACCTTCGTGGTAGCATCGATTGACCAACGGGGCCCATAATATATCAAATCATAGCCAACTCAGAAGGCTAAAATGGGGGCTATAAACTTCATCTATAGCAGTTTATCTTCGGGCCCAAATACCTTTTTTGAGACCCATGAATTTGATAGAGTGGACTTTCGTACTTGGGCTTCAAATGGACGTTCGTGGCAACGTCGGTTGACCCACGGGGCCCATAATATATCAAATCAAAGCTGACTCAGAGGGCTATAATAGGGGCTATATACTTTATTAATAGCAGTTTATCTTAGGGCCCAACCACCTTTCTTTAGGCATATTAATTTAATAGAGTGGATTTTGCACTTGGGCTTCAAATGGATGTTTGTAGCAGCATCGGTTGACTCACGGGGCCCATAATATATCAAATCAAAGTTGACTCATAGGGCTACAATGGGGGCTATGAACTTCATCTATAGCGGGCCTTCTTCGAGCCAAATATTTTTGTTTAGGGCCATGGATTTGATGGAGTGGGCTTTCGCACTTAGGGTTCAAATGGAAGTTCATGGCAGTATCAGTTGACTCACGGGGCCCATAATATATCAAATTGAAGCTGACTCAGATGGCTACAATGGGGGCTGCAAACTTCATCTATAGCGGGCCTTCTTCAGGCCCAAATATTTTTGTTTAGGGCCATAGATTTGATAGAGTTGGCTTTCGTACTTGGGCTTCAAATGGACGTTCGTGGAAGCATCGGTTGACCCACGGGGCCTATAATACATCAAATAGAATCTGACTCAGAGGGCTACAATGGGGGAAATACACTTTGTCTATAGTGGTTTATCTTAAGGCCCAAATAACTTTGTTTAGGCCCATGGAAATACACTTCATCAATAGCAGTATAACTTTGGGCCCAAATACCTTTGTTTAGGCCCATGGATTTAATAAAGTGAGCTTTTGCACTTGTGCTTTAAATGGACATTCGTGTCAGCATTGGTTGACCCATGGGCCGATAATTTATCAAATCAAAGTTGACTCAGGGGGATAGAATGGGGGCTATAAATTTCATTGATAGCGGGCCTTCTTCGGGCCCAAATATTTTTGTTTAGGGCCATGGATTTGATAGAGTGGGCTTTCGCAGTTGGGCTTCAACTGGAAGTTCGTGACAGTATCAGTTTAGCCACGAGGCCCATAATATATGAAATTGAAGATGTCTTAGAGGGCTACAATGGGGGCTATAAACTTCGTCTATAGTAGTTTATCTTCGGGCCCAAACACCTTTGTTTTGGCCCATTAATTTGATAGAGTGGGCTTTCACAGTTGGGCTTCAAATAGACATTCGTGGCAGCATCGATTGACCCACGGGGCCCATAATATATCAAATCAAAGCTGACTCAGACGGCTACAATAGGGGCTATAAACTTCATCTATAGCGGGCCTTCGTAGGGCCTAAATATTTTTGTTTAGGGCCATGGATTTGATACAATAGGCTTTCGCAGTTGGGCTTCAAATGGAAGTTCGTGGCAGTATCGGTTGAGCCACGGGGCCTATAATATATGAAATCAAAGCTGTCTCAGAGGGATAAAATGGGGGCTATAAACTTCTTCTATAGCAGTTTATCTTCGGACCCAAACACCTTTGTTTAGGCCTATGAATTTGATAGAGTGGGCTTTCACACTTGGGCTTCAAATAGACGTTCGTGACAGCATCGGTTGACCCATGGGGCCTAGATTATATCAAATCGAAGCTGACTCAGAGGGCTACAATGGGGGCTATAAACTTCATCTACTACGGCCCTTTTTCGAGACCAAATATTTTTGTTTAGGGCCATGGATTTGAAAGAGTGGGCTTTCGCACTTGGGCTTCAAATGGAAGTTTGTGGCAGCATCGGTTGAACCATGGGCCCTATAATATACCAAACCGAAGCTGACTCAGAGGGCTACAATGGGGGCCATACACTTCGTCTATAGCAGTTTATCTTTGGGCCCAAATACCTTTGTTTAGGTTGATGGATTTGAGAGATTCGGCTTTCGCACTAAGGCTTCAAATGGACATTCATGGTAGCATCGGTTGACCCACGGGACCCATAATATATAAAATCAAAGTTGACTCAAAGGGCTACAATGGGGGCTATAAACTTGATCTATAGCTAGCCTTCTTCGGGCCCAAATATTTTTATTTAGGGCCATGGATTTGATAGAGTGGGCTTTCGCACTTGGGCTTGAAATGGATGTTCATGGCAGCATCGGTTGACCCTCGAGGCCTATAAAATATCAAATCGAAGTTGACTCAGAGGGCTACAATGGGGGCTATAAACATCATCTGTAGCAGGCCTTCTTTGGGCCCAAATATTTTTGTTTAGGGCCATGGATTTGATAGAGTGGGCTTTCGATTTTGGGCTTCAAATGGAAGTTAATGGCAGCATCAGTTCACCTATGGGGCCCATAATATATGAAATGTAAGCTGACTCAAAGGGCTACAATGGGGCCTATAAACTTCATCTATAGTGGCCCTTCTTTGGGACCAAATATTTTTGTTTAGGGCCATGGATTTGATAGAGTGGGCTTTCACACTTGGTCTTCAAATGGAAGTTTGTGGCAGCATCGGTTGAACCATGGGCCCCATAATATATCAAATCGAAGCTGACTCAGAGGGGTACAATGGGGATATACGCTTCATCTATAGTTGTTTATGTTAGGGCCCAAATACCTTTTTTTAGGCCCATCGATTTAAGAGAGTGGGTTTCGTACTTTGGCTTCAAATGGACGTTTGTGGTAGCATCGGTTGACCCACGGGGCCAATATTATATCAAATCAAAGCTGACTCAGAGGGCTACAATGGGGGCTATAAACTTCATCTATAGCGGGCCTTCCTCGGCCCAAATATTTTTGTTTAGGCCCATGGATTTGATAGAGTGGGCTTTCGCTCTTGGGCTTCAAATGGACGTTCGTGGCAGCATCGGTTGACCCATGGGGTCCATAATATATCAAATTGAAGCTGAATTAGAGGGCTACAATAGGGGCTTTAAACTTCGTCTATAGCAGGCCTTCTTCAAGCCTAGATATTTTTGTTTAGGGTCACGGATTTGATAGAGTGGGCTTTCACAGTTGGGCTTCAAATGGAAGTTAGTGGCAGCATCGGTTGACCCACGGGGCCTATAACATATCAAATTGAAGCTGACTCAGAGGGCTAGAATGGGGGCTATAAACTTCATCTATAGCAGGCCTTCAACGAGCCTAAATATTTTTGTTTAGGGCCATGGATCTGATAGAGTGGGCTTTCATACTTGGGCTTCAAATGGACATTTGTGGCAGCATCGATTGACCCACGGAGCCCATAATATATCAAATCGAAGCTGACTCAAGGGGCTACAATGGGGGCTATAAACTTCATCTGTAGCAAGCCTTCTTCGGGCCCAAATATTTTTGTTTAGGGCCATGGATTTGATAGAGTGGGCTTTCATTCTTGCGCTTCAAATGGACGTTCGTGACAACATCGGTTGACCCACGGGGCCCATAATATATCAAATCGAAGCTGACTCAGAAAGCTACAACGGGAGCTATACAATTCATCTATAGCAATTTATCTTTGTTCCTAAATACCTTTTTTGAGGCCCATGAATTTGAGAGATTAGGATTTCGTAATTGGGCTTGAAATGGACGTTTGTGGCAGCATCAGTTGATCCACGGGGCCCATAATATATCAAATCGAAGCTGAATCAGAGAGCTATAATGGGGGCTATGAACTTCATTCATAGTGGGCCTTCATAGGGCCCAAATATTTTTATTTGGGCCATGGATTTGATAGAGTAGGCCTTCGTACTTGGTCATCAAATGGACGTTCTTGGCAGCATCGGTTGACCCACGGGGCCAATAATATATCAAATCGAAGCTGACTCAGAGGGATACAATGGGGGATATAAACTTCATCTATAGCGGGCCTTCTTCAGGCCCAAATATGTTTGTTTAGGGCCATCGATTTGATAGAGTGGGCTTTCACACTTGGGCTTCAAATGGACGTTCGTGGCAGCATCGGTTGACCCACGGGGCCCATAATATATCAAATCGAAGCTGAATCAGAGGGATACAATAGGGGCTATATACTTCATCAATAGAAGTATATCTTAGGGCCCAAATACATTTGTTTAGGCCAATGGATTTGATAAAGTGGGCTTTCACAGTTAGGCTTCAAAGGGAAGTTCGTGGCAGCATCGATTGACCCAAGGGGCCCGTAATATATCAAATTGAAGCTGACACAGAGGGCTACAATGGGGGCTATATACTTCATCCATAGCAGTTTATTTTAGGGCCTAAACACCTTTGTTTAGGCCCATCAATTTGATAGAGTGGGCTTTCGTACTTGGGCTCAAATGGATGTTCGTGGCAACATCGGTTGACCCATGGGGTCCATAATATATCAAATCGAAGCTAACTCAGAGGGCTATGATAAGGGTTATGAACTTCATCTATAGCTAGCCTTCTTTGAGCCCAAATATTTTAGTTTAGGACCACGGATTTGATAAAGTGGGCTTTCATAGTTGGGCTTCAGATGGAAGTTAGTGGCAGCATCGGTTGACCCACGGGGCCTATAACATATCAAATCGAAGCTGACTCAGAGAGCTAGAATGGGGGCTATAAACTTCATCTACAGCGGGCCTTCTTTGGGCCTAAATATTTTTGTTTAGGGCCATGGATCTGATAGAGTGGGCTTTCGTACTTGGGCTTCAAATGGACGTTCGTAGTAGCATCGGTTGACCCACGGGGCCCATAATATATCACATCGAAGTTGACTCAGGGGGCTACAATGGTGGCTATAAACTTCATTTATAGCAGGCCTTCTTCTGGCCCAAATATTTTTGTTTAGAGCCATGGATTTGATAGAGTGGGCTTTTGCTCTTGCACTTCAAATGGACGTTCGTGGCAGCATCGGCTGACCCACGGGGCCCATAATATATCAAATCGAAGCTGACTCAGAAGGCTACAATGGGAGCTATAAAATTAATCTATAGCAGTTTATCTTTGGGCCGAAATACCTTTTTTGAGGCCCATGAACTTGATAGATTAGGCTTTCGCAATTGGGCTTTAAATGAATGTTCGTGGCAGCATATGTTGATCCACGGGGCCCATAATATATCAAATCGAAGCTGAATGAGAGGGCTATAATGAGGGCTATGAACTTCATTGATAACAGGACTTCATAGGGCCCAAATATTTTTGTTTGGGCTATGGATTTGATAGAGTAGGCCTTCGCACTTGGTCATCAAATGGACATTCGTGGCAGCATCGGTTGACCCACGGGGCCAATAATATATCAAATCAAAGCTGACTCAGAGGGCTACAATGGGGGCTATAAACTTCATGTATAGCAGGCCTTCTTCGGGCCCAAATATGTTTGTTTAGGGCTATGGATTTGATAGAGTGGGCTTTCGCACTTGGGCTTCAAATGGAAGTTCGTGGCAGCATCGGTTGACCCACGAGGCCCATAATATATCAAATCGAAGCTGAATCAGAGGGCTACAATGGGAGCTATATACTTCATCAATAGTAGTATATCTTAGGGTACAAATACATTTGTTTAGGCCCATGGATTTGATAGAGTGGGCTTTCGCAGTTGGGCTTTAAAGGGAAGTTCGTGGCAGCATCGGTTGACCCACGGGGCCCATAGTAGATCAAATTGAAGCTGACACAGAGGGCTACAATGCGGGCTATATACTTCATCAATAGCAATTGATTTTAGGGCCCAAACACCTTTGTTTAGGCCCATCAATTTGATAGAGTGGGCTTTCGCACTTGGGCTTCAAATGGACATTTGTGGCAGCATGGGTTGACCCATGGGGTCCATAATATATCAAATTGAAGCTGACTCAGAGGGCTATAATAGGGGCTATGAACTTCATCTATAGCTAGCCTTCTTTGAGCCCAAATATTTTAGTTTAGGGCCACGGATTTGATAGAGTGGGCTTTCGCAGTTGGGCTTCAGATGGAAGTTAGTGGCAGCATCGGTTAACCCACGGGGCCTATAACATATCAAATCGAAGCTGACTCAGAGAGCTAGAATGGGGGCTATAAACTTCACCTACAGCGGGCCTTCTTTGGGCCCAAATATTTTTGTTTAGGGCCATGGATCTAATAGAGTGGGCTTTCGTACTTGGGCTTCAAATGGTCGTTCGTTGCAGCATCGGTTGACTCACGGGGCCCATAATATATCAAATCGAAGCTGACTCAGGGGGCTACAATGGGGGCTATAAACTTCATCTGTAGTAGGCCTTCTTCTATCCCAAATATTTTTGTTTAGAGCCATGGATTTGATAGAGTGGGCTTTCGCTCTTACACTTCAAATGGACGTTCGTGGCAGCATCGGTTGACCCACGGGGCCCATAATATATCAAATCGAAGCTGACTCAGAAGGCTACAATGGGAGCTATAAAATTAATCTATAGCAGTTTATCTTCTGGCCCAAATACCTTTTTTGAGGCCCATGAACTTGATAGATTAGGCTTTCGCAATTGGGCTATAAATGAACGTTCGTGGCAGCATCTGTTGATCCATGGGGCCCATAATATATCAAATCGAAACTGAATGAGAGGGCTATAATAGGGGCTATGAACTTCAGTAATAGTGGGACTTCATAAGGCCCAACTATTTTTGTTTCAGCTATGGATTAGATAGAGTAGGCCTTCGCACTTGGTCATCAAATGGACATTCGTGGCAGCATCGGTTGACCCACGGGGCTAATAATATATCAAAACGAAGCTGACTCAGAGGGCTACAATGGGGGCTATAAACTTCATCTATAGTGGGCCTTCTTCAGGCCCAAATATGTTTGTTTAGGGCCATGGATTTGATAGAGTGGGCTTTCACACTTGGGCTTCAAATGGACGTTCATGGCAGCATCGGTTGACCCATGAGGCCCATAATATATCAAATCGAAGCTGAATAAGAGGGCTACAATGGGAGCTATATACTTCATCAATAGCAGTATATCTTAGGGTACAAATACATTTTTTTAGGCCCATGGATTTGATAGAGTGGGCTTTTGCAGTTGGGCTTCAAAAGGAAGTTCGTGGCAGCATCGGTTGACCCACGGGGCCCATAATATATCAAATCGAAGCTGACACAAAGGGCTACAATGGGAGCTATATACTTCATCAATAGTAGTTTATTTTAGGGCCCAAACACCTTTGTTTAGGCCCATCAATTTTATAGAGTGGGCTTTCGCCTTGGGCTTCAAATGGACGTTCGTGGTAGCATCGGTTGACCCATGGGGTCCATAATATATCAAATTGAAGCTGACTCAGAGGGATACAATAGGGGCTATAAACTTCATCTATAGCAGGCCTTCTTTGAGCCCAAATATTTTTGTTTAGGGCCACTGATTTGATAGAGTGGGCTTTCGTAGTTGGGCTTCAGATGGAAGTTAGTGGCAGCATCGGTTGACCCATGGGGCCCATAATATATCAAATCGAAGCTGACTCAGAGGGATAGAATGGGAGCTATAAACTTCATCTATAACGGGCCTTCTTCAGGCACAAATATTTTTGTTTAGGGCCATGGATCTGATAGAGTGGGCTTTCATACTTGGGCTTCAAATGGACGTTCGTGGCAGCATCGGTTGACCCACAGGGCCCATAATATATCAAATTGAAGCTGAATCAGGGGGCTACAATGGGGGCTATAAACTTCATCTGTAGCAGGCCTTCTTCTGGCCCAAATATTTTTGTTTAGAGCCATGGATTTGATAGAGTGGGCTTTCGCTCTTGCACTTCAAATGGACGTTCGTGGCAGCATCGGTTGACCCACGGGGCCCATAATATATCAAAGCAAAGCTGGCTTAAAGGGCTAGAATGGGGGCTATAAACTTCATTGATAGCGAGCCTTCTTCGAGCCAAAATATTTTTATTTAGGGCCACGGATTTGATAGAGTGGGCTTTCGCACTTGGGCTTTTAATGGAAGGTCGTGGCAACATCGGTTGACCCACAAGGCCCATAATATGTCAAATCAAAGATGAATCAGAGAGCTACAATGGGGGCTATAAAATTCATCTATACTAGTTTATCTTCGGGCCCAAATACCTTTGTTTAGTCCCATGAATTTGATAGAGTGGGCTTTCGCACTTGGGCATCAAATGGACGTTCGTGGTAGCATTGGTTGACCCACAGGGCCCATAATATATCAAATCGAAGCTGCCTCAGAGGCCTACAGTGGGGGCTATAAACTTCATCTATAGCGGTTTATCTTCAGGCCCAAATACCTTTGTTTCTGTCCATGAATTTGATAGAGTAGGCTTTCGCACTTGGGCTTCAAATGGACATTCGTGGCAGCATCGGTTGACCCATGAGGCCCATAATATATCAAATCAAATCTAACCCAGAGGGCTAGAAAGGGGACTATAAACTTCATCTATACCGGGCCTTCTTCGGGCCCAAATATTTTTGTTTAGGGCCATGGATTTGATAGAGTGAGCTTTCGCACTTGGGCTTCAAATGGACATTCGTGGCAGCATCGGTTGACCCATGAGGCCCATAATATATCAAATCAAAGCTGAATGAAAGGGCTAGAATGGGGCTATAAACTTCATCTATAGTGGGCCTTCTTCTGGCCCAAATATTTTTGTTTAGGGCCATGGATTTAATAGAGTGGGCTTTCGCACTAGGGCTTCAAATGGACGTTCGTGGCAACATCAGTTGACCCACGGGGCCCATAATATATCAAATCGAAGCTAACTCAAAGGGCTACAATATGGGCTATATACATTATCTATAGCTATTTATCTTTGGGCCCAAATTTCATTGTTTAGGCCCATAAATTTGCCAGAGTGGGATTTCGCACTTGCGCTTCAAATGGACGTTCGTGGCAGCATCGGTTGATCCACGGGCCCATAATAAATCAAATCGAAGCTGGCTCAGAGGGCTATAAGGGGGCTATAAACTTCATCTATACAAGTTTATCATCAGGCCCAAATACCTTTGTTTAGGCCCCTGAATTTGATAGAGTGGGCTATCGCTCTTGAGCTTCTAATGGATGTTCGTGGCAGCATCGGTTGACCCACGGGGCCCATAATATATCAAATCGAAGCTGACTCAAAGGGCTATAATGAGGGCTATAAACTTCATCTACAGCAGTTTATCTTCGATGCCAAATACCTTTGTTTAGGCCCATGAACTTGATGGAGTGGGCTTTCATAATTGGGCTTCAAATGGACGTTCGTGGCAGCATCGGCTGACCCATATGGCCCATAATATATCAAATCAAAGATGACTCAGAGGCTATAATTTTTGGAGATTATAGTGGTTTATATTTGGGCCCAAATCCCTTTTTTTAGGCCCATGGATTGGATAGAGTGGGCTTTCGCACTTGGGCTTTAAATGGACGTTTGTGGCAGCATCGGTTGACCCACGGGGCCTGTAATATATCAAATTGAAGCTGACTTAGAGGGATACAATGTGGGCTATAAACTTCATATATAGAGCTTTTTCTTCAGGCCTAAATACATTTTTTTAGGCCCATGGATTTGATAGAGTGGGCTTTCGCACTTGGGCTTCAAATGGACGTTCATGGCAGCATCGATTGAACCACGGGGCCCATAATATATCAAATCGAAGCTGACTCAGAGGGCTAGAATGGGGGCTATAAACTTCATCTATAACGGGCCTTCTTTGAGCCCAAATATTTTTTTTAGGGCCATGGATTTGATAGAGTGGGCTTTCGTACATGGGCTTCAAATGGAAGTTCGTGGCAACATTGGTTGACCCACGGGGCCCATAATATTTCAAATCAAAGTTGACTCGAAGGGTTACAATGTGGGATATATACTGCATTTATAGCTATTTATCTTTGGGTCCAAATTCCTTTATTTAAGCCAATGAATTTGACAGAGTGGGCTTTCGCACTTGGGCTTCAATTAGATGTTTGTGGCAACATCAGTTGACCCACGAGGCCCATAATATATCAAATCGAAGCTGACTTAAAGGGCTACAATGTGGGCTATAAACATCAGATATAGAGTTTTATCTTAATGTTGACAAACATTTGTTTAGGACCATGGATTTGATAGAGTGGGCTTTCGCACTTAGGCTTCCAATGGACGTTCATGGCAGCATCAGTTGACCCACGAGGCCCATAATATATCAAATCGAAGCTGACTCAAAGGGCTACAATTTGGGCTATAAACATCATATATAGAGTTTTATCTTCGAGCCCACACACATTTGTTTAGGCCCATGGATTTGATAGAGTTTTATCTTCCAATGAATGTTCGTGGCAGCATCGGTTGACCCACGGGCCCCATAATATATCAAATCGAAGCTGACTCAGAGGGCTACAATGGGGGCTATAAACTTCATCTATAGCGGGCCTTCTTTGGGCCCAAATATTTTTGTTTAGGGCCATGGATTTGATAGAGTGGGCTTTTGCACTTGGGCTTCAAATGGACGTTCATGGCAGCATCGGTTGACCCACAAGGCCCATAATATATCAAATCGAAGTTGGCTCAGAGGGTGATAGCGGGGGCTATAAACTTCATCTATACTAGTTTATCTTTAGGCCCAAATACCTTTGTTTAGCCCATGAATTTAACAGAATGGGCTTTCACACTTGGGCTTCAAGTGGACATTCATGGTAGCATCGGTTGACCCACGGGGCCCATAATATATCAAATCAAAGCTAACTCAGAGGGCTACAATGGTGGCTATACATTTCATCTATAGTGGTTTATCTTCGGGCCCAAATACCTTTGTTTAGGCCCATAGATTTGAGAGAGTGGGCTTTCGCACTTAGTCTATAAATGGACGTTCGTGGCAGCATCAGTTGACCCATAAGGCCGAAAATATATCAAATCGAAGCTAACTCAGAGGGTTAGAATGGGGGCTATAAACTTTATCTATAGCGAGCCTTCTTCAGGCCTAAATACTTTTGTTTAGGGCCATGGATTTGATAGAGTAGGCTTTCGCACTTGGGCTTCAAATGGATGTTCGTGGCAGCATCAGTTGACCCATGGGGCCCATAGTATATCAAATCGAAGCTAGCTCAGAGGGCTATAGCAGGTGCTATAAACTTTGTCTATACCAATTTATCTTTGGTCCCAAATACCTTTCTCTAGGCCCATGAATTTGATAGAGTGGGCTTTCGCACTTAGGCTTCAAATGGACGTTCGTGGCAGCATCAGTTGACCCACGGGGCCTATAATAAATCAAATAGAAGCTAACTCAGAGGGCTAGAATGGGGGCTATACACTTCATCTATAGTGGTTTATCTTCAAGCCCAAATACCTTTTTTTAGGCCCATGGATTTGATAGAGTGGACTTTCGCACTCGGGCATCAAATGGACATTTATAGCAGCATCGGTTGACCGACAAGGCCCATAATGTATCAAATTGAAGCTGCCTCAGAGGGTTACAATAGGGGCTATGAACTTTATCTATAGTGGTTTATATTCGGGCCCAAATACCTTTATTGCTGCCCATGAATTTGATAGAGTGGGCTTTCGTACTTGGGCTTTAAATGGACGTTCGTGGCAGTATCGGTTGATCCAAGAGGCCCATAATATATCAAATTGAAGCTGACTCAAAGGGCTAGAATGAGGGCTATAAACTTCATTTATAGCACGCCTTCTTCAGGTCCAAATATTTCTGTTTAGGGCCATGGATTTGATAGAGTGGGCTTTTGCATTTGGGCTTCAAATGGACGTTCGTGGCAGCATCGGTTGACCAATGACGCGCATAATATATCTAATCGAAGCTGGCTCAAAGGGCTACAACAGGGGCTATAAACTTCATGTATAGCAGTTTATCTTCAAGCCCAAATACCTTTGTTTAGGCCCATGAATATGATAGAGACGGATTTCGCATTTGGGCTTCAAATGGACGTTCGTGGCAACATCGGTTGATCCATGGGGCCCATAATATATCAAATCGAAGCTGATTGAGAGGGCTACAATTAGGGCTATAAACTTCATCTATAGTGGTTTATCTTTGGGCTCAAATACCTTTATTTAGGCCCATAGTTTGATAGAGTGGGCTTTCGCACTTGGGCTTCAAGTGGACATTCATGGCAGCATCGGTTGACCCATGAGGCCCATAATATATCAAATCGAAGCTAAATCAGAAAACTACAATGTGTTAGTAGTATGCACTAGGTTAATCATTTGATTATGCATTGACTTTCTTATTTTATTAATAAAGAGGTATTTCATTATCATTTGATTTTATGATAATTATTTGAATGGTTAATTCTTACTAAGGCCATCAAGTATGTGACTTGATAGTAAAACCCTTAGATTAAAATAAGAGTTCTATTCTAATTATCCCTAGCCATTTATTCATTATATAAATATTAAAGTATTAAGGCTAGTATGATGTTGACTTATGGTTATGGTTTACTAATCATGAATATGAGATATTAAGTCAAATCATAGGTACATGATGAGAGATCATGTACTGGATTGACCCACTATGAGAATACTACATAGATTATTGTCATAAGCATTTCTCATCACAGTAATTTTATTTCGGTCCTTTGACCTTAAAATCATCATGGATTTCTACATAGCTATTTTATGTTTTGACACATTCTAACATTATCTTTAATTGGACGATTAAATTGGAATGTTGTTGGATATGAAATTAGTTATGTGAGGAATGTGAGTGATTTAGAAGGAATTTATCCCTAATTGATATGAGAAAGAAATCTATGGGCCCCTTGATGAGATAGACTAAAGAAAATTGCATGGCCATGTTGAAATGAATTGATAAAGAGTTATCATTTTCAGTCTACTTGGAATCAAGTCATAATATTGAACTATATAAGGATGACATTTTATTCCTTATGTTTAATTAAGATATCATGTGATAAAGGGATAATAAAATTCATTGTAATTAGGTTATGTCGGATTATTGACTTCACATGACTTGAGTAGTCATAATGTCTTGCTAGAGGCCACTTATGACTTATAGGCCTAAATAGAGATTTAGGCCCACTACCAATGTTATATGAACCTATAGGGTCACACACTTAGAACAAGCCCAAAACGATTATGGATCCAGGCTTGGGTACGTGATAAAATTTTAATTTTTCACTATGTTTGTATCATGAATCTCAACAGTGGTATCAGAGCCACTTGTAATTCGATTAATTGATTCTATGTATATATGATATATGTTAGGGTTTATGATTCATTTTGAAAAGGGTTTTCAAAATTATCAAAAGGGGTTTTGATTTGTTGTGTGACAATTCTTAGTAATCTATTTGAAAACGGAATTAAACATTAATTTGATTAATGTTTATAATGGTATAATGTGATTAAACTAAAAGCAGTTTTTTGATTTTATGAATTCAGAATGCTGTTTCATAAAAAAAAACGTATTCAGTTTGTTGTTTTACTAAAAATGAATTCTATATGATGTTTTTATAGAAAAACGAATTAGGTATAATGTTTTATTAATGTGATTTAATGAAACCAAGATTCTATTTTCGAAAACCTAATCACTTAAGGATATATATTTGTTATATATTCTGTTTTGATTAATATGATTAATTGAAATAGCATATTTCTTTCCTGTTTTAATTAGGAAAATCATTTTCTATTTTGTTCAGGAAAATCATTTTTGATTAAATATGAAATATAATTTTTGTGATTATGCAGATTATGTGTTAAGGGCAATCTGTTTAAATGTTAAACGACTATGCAGAATGGATATGTTTTATATAGATTCATTCAAGCTGTAATTTTGATTACACAAATTAGGGTTTTCTTAATGGATGTGTCTGTTTTAATAATAATAAAAAAAAATTTGATATCTTTTGAACGGATTTTTTAGACTGTCAAATGTTTACAAAAGTGATGTTTTTAAGCAACAAGCTGATTTAGTAATATGATTAACAAAAATTGGTTAATTGCTTCCTTGACGCATATTAGGGTTTTAAGGTGGCTATTTTAATTGAGCGTTTTTCTCTATTTTTGAACAAATTGATTTTATAGTAATTTGATTACGAAATATAAATATTTTAGGCCCATGGATTTGATAGAGTGGGCTTTCGAACTTGGCCTTCAAATGGACATTCCTGGCAGCATAAGTTGACCCATAGGCCCCATAATATTTCAAATCGAAGCGGACTCAGAGGGCTATAATGGGGGCTATATACTTCGTCTATAGAAGTTTGTCTTCAGGCCCAAAAACCTTTGTTTAGGCCCATGGATTTGATAGAGTGGGCTTTCACACTTGGGCTTCAAATGGACGTTCGTGGCAACATTAGTTCACCCACAGGGCCCATAATATATCAAATCAAAGCTGACTCAGAGGGCTATAATGGGGGCTATATACTTCATCTATAGCGATTTTTCTTCGGGCCTAAAAACCTTTGTTTACACACAAATACATTTTTTTAGGCCCATGGATTTGATAGAGTGGGCTTTCGCACTTGGGCTTCAAATGGACGTTCGTGGCAGCATCGGTTGACCCACAAGGCCCATAATATATCAAATCGAAGTGGACTTAGAGAGCTATAATGGGGGCTATAAACTTCATCTATAGCGGTTTGTCTTTGGGCCCAAAAACCTTTGTTTCGGCCCATGGATTTGATAGAGTGGGCTTTCACACTTAGGCTTTAAATGGACGTTCGTGGCGGCATCGGTTGACCCATGGGGCCCATAATATATCAAGTCAAAGCTGACTTAGAGGGCTATAATGAGGGCTATATACTTCATCTATAGCGATTTTTATTTGGGCCCAAAAACCCTTATTTAGGCCCAAATACATTTATTTTTGCCCATAGATTTGATAGAGTGGGCTTTCGCACATGGGCTTCAAATGGACATTCGTGGTAGCATCGGTTGACCCATAGGGCCCATAATATATCAAATCGAAGCGGACTCAGAGGGCTATAATTGGCACTATATGCTTCCTCTATAGCAGTTTGTCTTCGGGCCCAAAAACCTTTATTTAGGCCCATGGATTTGATAGAGTGGGCTTTCGCACTTGGGCTTCAAATGGACGTTCGAGGTAGCATCGGTTGACCCATGGGGCCCATAATATATCAAATCGAAGCTGACTTAGAGGGTTATAATAGGGGCTATAAACTTCATCTACAGTAGTTTATCTTCGGGCCCAAAAAACCTTCGTTTAGGCCCATGTATTTGATAGAGTAAGCTTTCACAATTGGGCTTCAAATGGATGTTCGTGGCAGTATCGGTTGACCCACAGGCCCATAATGTATCAAATCGAAGCTGACTCAAAGGGCTATAATGGGGGCTATATACTTCATCTATAGCGGTTTGTCTTCGGGCCCAAAAACCTTTGTTTAGGCCTAAATACCTTTGTTTAGGCCCATGGATTTGATAGAGTTGGCTTTTGAACTTGGGCTTCAAATGGACATTCCTGGCAGCATCGATTGACCCACGGGGCACATAATATTTCAAATCAAATCAGACTCAGAGGGCTATAATGGGGGCTATATACTTCACCTATAGCAATTTGTCTTCAGGCCCAAAAACCTTTGTTTAGGCCCATGGATTTGATAGAGTGGGCTTTCACACTTGGGCTTCAAATGGATGTTCATGGCAACATCAGTTGACCCACGGGGCCCATAATATATCAAATCAAAGCTGACTCAGAGGGCTATAATGGGGGCTATATGCTTTGTGTATAGTGATTTTTCTTCTGGCCCAAAAACCTTTGTTTACGCCCAAGTATATTTTGTTAGGCCCACGGATTTGATAGAGTGGGCTTGCGCACTTGGACTTTAAATGGACATTCGTGGTAGCATCGATTGACGCACAGGGCCTATAATATATCAAATCGAAGTGGACTTAAAGGGCTATAATAGGGGCTATAAACTTCATCTATAGCAATTTGTCTTCAGGCCCAAAAACCTTTGTTTAGGCCCATGGATTTGATAGAGTGGGCTTTCGCACTTGGGCTTCAAATGGACGTTCGTGGCAGCATCGGTTGACCCACGGGGCCCATAATATATCAAGTCGAATCTGACCCAGAGGGCTATAATGAGGACTATATACTTCATCTATAGCGGTTTGTCTTCGAGCCCAAAAATCCTTATTAAGGCCCAAATACATTTGTTTTTGCCCACGGATTTGATACAGTGGGCTTTCGCACATGGGCTTTAAATGGACGTTCGTGGCAGCATCAGTTGACCCATGGGGCCCATAATATGTCAAATTAAAGCGGACTCAGAGGGCTATAATTAGGGCTATATGCTTCCTCTATAGCAGTTTGTCTTCGGGCCCAAAAACCTTTGTTTAGACCTATGGATTTGATAGAGTGGGCTTTCGCACTTGGGCTTTAAATGGACGTTCGAGGCAGCATCGGTTGACCCACGGGGCCCATAATAAATTAAATCAAAGCTGACTCAGAGGGCTATAATAGGGGCTATAAACTTCATCTACATCATTTTATCTTTGAGCCCAAAAAACCTTTGTTTAGGCCCATGGATTTGATATAGTAGGCTTTCACAATTGGGATTTAAATGGACGTTCATGGCAGTATCGGTTGACACACGGGGCCCATAATGTATCAAATTGAAGCTGACTTAGAAGGCTATAATAGGGGCTACATACTTCATCTATAGCGGTTTGTCTTCAGGCCCAAAAACCTTTATTTGGGCCTAAATACCTTTGTTTAGGCCCATGGATTTGATAGAGCAGGCTTTTGCAATTGGGCTTCAAATGGACGTTTGTGGCAGTATCAGTTGACCCACGGGGCCCATAATATATCAAATCGAAGCTGACTCAGAGGGCTATAATAAAGGCTATATACTTCATCTATAGCAGTTTGTCTTCGGGCCCAAAAACCTTTGTTTAGGCCTAAATACCTTTGTTTAGGCCCATGGATTCGATAGAGTGGGCTTTCACACTTGGGCTTCAAATGGACGTTCGTGGCAGCATCAGTTGACCCATGGAGCCCATAATATATCAAATCCAAGCTGACTCAGAGGGATATAATGGGGGCTATAAACTTAATCTATAGCGGTTTGTCTTCGGGCCTAAAAACATTTTTTTAGGCCCATGGATTTAATAGAGTGGGCTTTCGCACATGGGCTTCAAATGGACGTTGGTGGCAGCATCAGTTGACCCACAAGGTCCATAATATATCAAATTGAAGTGGACTTAGAGGGCTATAATGGGGGCTATATGCTTCATCTATAGCAGTTTGTCTTCGCCCAAAAACCTTTGTTTAGGCCCATGGATTTGATAGAGTGGGCTTTTGCCCTTGGGCTTCAAATGGACATTCGTGGTAGCATTGGTTGACCGACGAGGCTCATAATTTATCAAATCGAAGCTGACTCATAGGGTTATAATGGGGGCTATAAACTTCATCTATAGCAGTTTATCTTCGAGGCCAAAAACCTTTGTTTAGGCCTATGGATTTGATATAGTGGGCTTTCGCACTTGAGCTTCAAATGGATGTTCATGGCAGTATCGGTTGACCCATGGGGCCCATAATATATCAAATCAAAGTGGACTCAGAGGGCTATAATGGGGGCTACATACTTCATCTATAACATTTTCTCTTTGGGCCCAAAAAACTTTGTTTAGGCCAATGGATTTGATAGAGTGGGCTTGCGCACTTGGTCTTTAAATGGATGTTCGTGGCAGCATCGGTTGACCGACGGGGCCCATAATATATCAAATCGAAGTTGACTCAGAGAGCTACAAAGGGGGGCTAAAAGCTTCATCAATAGCGGGCCTTCTTCGGGCCCAAATACCTTTGTTTAAGCCTATGGATTTGATATACTGGGCTTTTGTACTTGGGCATCAAATGGACGTTTGTGGCAACATCGGTTGATCCACGGGGCCCATAATGGGCTATAATGGGGGCTATGAACTTCATCTATAGTGGTTTATCTTCAGGCCCAAATACCTTTGTTTCTGCCTATGAATTTGATAGAGTGGGCTTTTACATTTGGGCTTTAAATGGACGTTCGTGGCAACATCGTTTGACCCATGAGGCCCATACTATATCAAATCGAAGCTGATCAGAGGGCTATAATGGGGGCTATACACTTCATCTATAGCAGTTTATCTTCGGGCCAAAATACCTTAGTTTAGGTCCATGGATTTAAGTGAGTGGGCTTTCGCACTTGGGCTACAATTAGACGTGCATGGTAGCGTCGGTTGACCGACGGGGCCCATAACATATCAAATCAAACCTGAATCAGAGGGCTACAATGGGGGCTATACACTTCATCTATAGCGACCCTTCTTTGGGCCCAAATATTTTTGTTTAGGGCCATGGATTTGATAAAGTGGGCTTTCATACTTGTGCTTCAAATGGACGTTCGTGGCAGCATCAGTTGACCCACGAGGCCCATAATAAATCAATTCAAAGCTGACTCAGAGGGCTACAATGTGGGCAATACACTTCATCTATAGCGATTTATGTTCAGGCCCAAATATCTTTGTTTAGGGCCATGAATTTGATAGAGTGGGCTTTCGTACTTGGGATTCAAATGGACGTTCGTGGAAACATCAGTTGACCCACGAGGCCCATAATATATCAAATCGAAGCTGACTCAAAGGGCTACAATGGGGGCTATACACTTCATCTATAGTGGTTTATCTTCGAGCCCAAGTACCTTTGTTGAGGCCCATGGATTAGATAGAGTGGGCTTGGTCATCAAATGGACATTTATGGCAGCATTAGGTGACCCACGGGCCCCAAAATATATCAAATCGAAGTTGCCTCAGAGGGCTACCACGGGGGCTATGAACTTCATCTATAATGGTTTATCTTCGGGCCCAAATACCTTTGTTTCTGCCCTTGAATTTGATAGAGTGGGCTTTCGCACTTGGGCTTCAAATGGACATTCGTGGCAGCATCGTTTGACCCATGAAGCACATAATATATCAAATCAAAGCTGACTCAGAGGGCTACAATGGGGGCTATAAACTTCATCTATAGTGGGCCTTCTTCGGGCCCAAATATTTTTGTTTAGGGCCATGGATTTGATAGAGTGCGCTTTCACACTTGGGCTTCAAATGGATGTTCGTGGCAGCATCGGTTGACCCACGGGGCCCATAGTATATCAAATCAAAGCTGACTCAGAGGGCTAGAATGGGGGCTATAAATTTCATCTATAGCGAGCCTAAATAATTTTATTTAGGGTAATTGATTTGATAGAGTGGGCTTTCGCACTTGGGCTTCAAATGGAAGTTCATGGCAGCATCGGTTGACCCACGGGGCCTATAATATCTCAAATCGAAGCAGAATCAGAGGGCTACAATGGGGGCAGTACACTCTATCTATATCAATTTATCTTTTGGCCCAAATATCTTTGTTTAGGTCCATGAATTTGATAGAGTGGGCTTTCACACTTGGGCTTCAAATGGACAATCGTGGCAGCATCGGTTCACCCATAATGCCCATAATATATCAAATCGAAGCTGACTCAGAGGGCTACAATGGGGGCTATACACTTCATCTATAGTGAGCCTTCTTCGGGCCCAAATACTTTTATTTAGGGCCATGGATATGATGGAGTGGGCATTCGCACTTGGGCTTTAAATGGACGTTCGTGGCAGCATCGGTTGACCCACAAGGCCCATAATTCATCAAATCGAAGCTGATCAGAGGGCTATAATGGGGGCTATAGACTTCATCTATAGCGATTTATCTTCGGGCCCAAATACCTTTGTTTAGGCCTATGGATTTAAGTGAGTGTTCTTTCGCAGTTGGGCTTTAATTAGACATGCATGGCAGCGTCGGTTGACCCACAAGGCCCATAATAAATCAAATCGAACCTGAATTAGCTATAAATAATAATGGGGGCTATAAACTTCATCTATAGTAGTTTATCTTCGGGCCCAAAAAACCTTTGTTTGGGCCTATGGATGTGATAGAGTAGGTTTTCGCAATTGGGCTTAAAATGGACGTTCGTGGTAGTATCGATTGACCCACGGGGCCGATAATGTATCAAATCAAAGCTGACTCAGAGGGCTATAATGGGGGCTACATACTTCATCTATAGCGGTTTGTTTTCAGGCCAAAAATCCTTTATTTAGGCCTAAATACCTTTGTTTAGGCCCATGGATTTGATATAGTTGGCTTTCACACTTAGGCTTCAAATGGATGATCGTGGCAGTATCGGTTGACCCACATGGCCCATAATATATCAAATTGAAGCGGACTCAGAGGTCTATAATGGGGGGTTATATGCTTCATCTATAGCAATTTGTCCTCGGGCCCAAAAACCTTTGTTTAGGCCCATGGATTTAATAGAGTGGGCTTTTGCACTTGGGCTTCAAATGGACGTCGTGGCAGCATTGGTTGACCCACGGGGCCCATAATATATCAAATCAAAGCTGAATCAGAGGGCTATAATGGGGGCTATATACTTCATCTATAGCGGTTTGTCTTCGGGCCTAGAAACCTTTCTTTAGGCCTAAATAACTTTGTTTTGGCCCATGGATTTGATAGAGTGGGCTTTCGCACTTGGGCTTCAAATGGACGTTCGTGGCAGCATCGGTTGTCCCATGGGGCCCATAATATAACAAATCCAAGCTTCCTTAGAGGGCTATAATGGGGGCTATAAACTTAATCTATAGCAGTTTGTCTTCGGGCCCAAAAACCTTTGTTTAGGCCCAAATAGCTTTTTTTTGGCCCATGGATTTGATAGAGTGGGCTTTCGCAAATGGGCTTCAAATGGACATTCATGGCAGCATCGGTTGACCCACAGGGCCCATAATATATCAAATTGAAGCGAACTCAGAGGGCTATAATGGGGGCTATATGCTTCATCTATATCAGTTTGTCATCGGGCCCAAAAACCTTTGTTTAGGCCCATGGATTTGATAGAGTGGGCTTTCGCACTTGGGCTTCAAATGGACATTCGTGGCAGCATTGGTTGACCCACGGGGCACATAATATATCAAATCGAAGTTGACTCATAGGGCTATAATGGGGGCTATAAACTTCATCTATAGTAGTTTAGCTTCGGGCCCAAAAACCTTTGTTTAGGCCAATGGATTTGATATAGTGGGCTTTCGCACTTGGGCTTCAAATGGATGTTAGTGGCAGCATCGGTTGACCGATGGGGCCCATAATATATCAAATCGAAGAGGACTTAGAGGACTATAATGGGGGCTACATACATCGTTTATAGCAGTTTCTCTTTGGGCCTAAAAAACTTTATTGAGGCCCATGGATTTGATAGAGTGGGCTTGAGCACTTGGGCTTCAAATGGAAGTTCGTGGCAGCATCGGTTGACCCACGGGGCCCATAATATATCAAATCGAAGTTGACTCAGAGAGCTACAATGGGGGGCTATAAAATTCATTAATAGCAGGCCTTCTTCAAGCCCAAATACCTTTGTTTAGGCCCATGGATTTGATAGAGTGGGCTTTCGTACTTGGGCATCAAATGGACGTTTGTGGCAACATCGGTTGACCCACGGGGCCCATAATATATCAAATCGAAGCTGCCTCAGAGGGCTACAATGGGGGCTATGAACTTCATCTATAGTGGTTTATCTTCGGGCCCAAATACCTTTGTTTCTACCTATGAATTTGATAGAGTGGGCTTTCGCACTTGGGCTTCAAATGGACGTTCGTGGCAACATCGGTTGACCCACGAGGCCCATAATATATCAAATCAAAGCTGACTCAGAGGGCTACAATAGGGGCTATAAACTTCATCTATAGCGGGCCTTCCTTGTGCCCAAATATTTTTATTTTGGCCCATGGATTTGATAGAGTGGGCTTTCGTACTTGGGCGTCAAATGGACGTTCGTGGCAGCATCGATTGACCCACAGGGCCCATAATTTATCAAATTGAAGCTGCCTCAGAGGGCTACAATGTGGGATATGAACTTCATCTATAGCGGTTTATCTTGGGGCCCAAATACCTTTATTTATGCCCATGAATTTGATAGAGTGGGCTTTTGCACTTGGTCTTCAAATGGATGCTCGTGGCAACATCATTTGACCCACGAGGCCCATAATATATCAAATCAAACCTGAATCAAAGGGCTACAATGGGGGCAATAAATTTCATCTATAGCGGTTTATCTTTGGGCCCAAATACCTTTGTTTAGGCCGATGGATTTGAGTGAGTGTGCTTTCGCACTTAGGCTTCAATTGGACGTGTGTGGCAGCGTCGGTTGACCCACAATGCCCATAATATATCAAATCAAACCTTACTCAGAGGGCTACAATGGGGGCTATACACTTCGTCTATACCTGGCCTTCTTCGTGCCCAATTATTTTTATTTAGGGCCATGGATTTGATAAAGTGGGCTTTTGCACTTGGGCTTCAAATGGACGTTCGTGGCAGCATAGGCTGACCCACGAGGCCCATAATAAATCAATTCAAAGCTAGCTAAGATGGCTACAATGGGGGCAATACACTTCGTCTATAGCAATTTATCTTTGGGCCCAAATATCTTTGTTTAGGCCCATGAATTTTATAGAGTATGCTTTCGCACTTGGGCCTCAAATGGACGTTCGTGGCAGCATCGGTTAACCTACAAGGCCCATAATATATCAAATCGAAGCTGATCAGAGGGCTACAATGGGGGCTATACACTTCATCTATAGCGGTTTATCTTCGGGCCCAAATACCTATGTTTAGGACCATGGATTTAAGTGAGTAGGCTTTCGTACTTGGGCTTCAATTAGACGTACATGGCAGCGTCGGTTGACCCACGGGGCCCATAATATATCAAATCAAACCTGAATCAGAGGGCTACAATGGGGGCTATACATTTCATCTATAGTGGTCCTTTTTTGGCCCCAAATATTTTTGTTTAGGGCCAAGGATTTGATAAAGTGGGCTTTCACACTTGTGCTTCAAATGGACAATTGTGGCAGCATCAGTTGACCCACAAGGCCCATAATAAATCAATTAGAAGCTGACTCAGAGGGCTATAATGGGGGCAATACACTTCATCTATAGCGATTTATCTTCGGGCCCAAATATCTTTGTTTAGGCCCATGAATTTGATAGAGTGGGCTTTCGAACTTGGGCTTCAAATGGACTTTCATGGCAACATCAGTTGACCCACGGGGCCCATAATATATCAAATCGAAGTTGACTCAGAGGGCTACAATAGGGGCTATACACTTCATCTATAGTGGTTTATGTTCGGGCCCAAATACCTTTGTTTAGGCCCATGGATTTGATAAAGTGGGCTTTCGTACTTGGGCTTCAAATGGACGTTTGTGGCAGCATCAGTTGACCTACGGGCCCCATAATATATCAAATCAAAGCTGCCTCATAGGGCTAACATGGGGGCTATGAACTTCATCTATAATGGTTTATCTTTGGGCCCAAATACCTTTGTTTCTGCCCATGAATTTCATAGAGTGGGCTTTCGCACATGGGCTTCAAATGGATGTTTGTGGCAGCATCGGTTGACCCATGAAGCCCATAATATATCAAATCGAAGTTGACTCAGAGGGCTACAATGGGGGCTACAAACTTCATTTATAGCGGGCCTTCTTCGAGCCTAAATATTTTTGTTTAGGGCCATGGATTTGATAGAGTGGGCTTTCACACTTGGGCTTCAAATGGACGTTCGTGGTAGCATCGGTTGACCCACGGGGCCCATAATATGTCAAATCGAAGCTGACTCAAAGAGCTAGAATGGGGGCTATGAACTTCATGTATAGTGGCCCCAAATATTTTTATTTAGGGCAATTGATTTGATAGAGTGGGCTTTTGCACTTGGGCTTCAAATGGAAGTTCGTGGCAGCATCGGTTGACCCACGGCGCCCATTATATATCAAATCGAAGCTAACTCAGAGGACTACAATGGGGGCTATACACTTCATCTATAGCGAGCTTTCTTCGGGCCCAAATACTTTTATTTAGGGCCATGGATATGATAGAGTAGGCATTCGCACTTGGGCTTCAAATGGACGTTCGTGGCAGCATCGGTTGACCCACAAGGCCCATAATACATCAAATCGAAGCTTATCAGAGGGCTACAATAGGGGCTATATACTTTGTGTATAGCGGTTTATCTTCGGGCCCAAATACCTTTGTTTAGGCCCATGGATTTAAGTGAGTGGGCTTTCGCACTTGGGCTTCAATTAGACGTGCATGGCAGCGTCGGTTGACCCTCTGGGCCCATAATATATCAAATCGAACCTGAATCAGAGGGCTACAATAGGGGCTATATACTTCATCTATAGCGGTCCTTCTTCAAGCCCAAATATTTTTGTTTAGGGCCATGGATTTGATAAAGTGGGCTTCCACACTTGTGCTTTAGATGGAATTTCGTGGCAGCATCAGTTGATCCACGGGGCCCATAATAAATCGATTCGAAGCTGACTCAGAGGGTTACAATGGGGCCAATACACTACATCAATAGTGATTTATGTTCGGGCAAAAATATCTTTGTTTAGGGCCATGAATGTGATAGAGTGGGCTTTCGTACTTGGGCTTCAAATGGACGTTTTTGGCAGCATCAGTTGACCCACGGGGTCCATAATATATCAAATCGAAGATGACTCAGAGGGCTACAATAGGGACTAACACTTCATCTATAGTGGTTTATCTTCGGGCCCAAGTACCTTTATTTAGGCCCATGGATTTGATAGAGTGGGCTTTCGCACTTGGGCATCAAATGACGTTTGTGATAGCATTGGTTGACCCACAGGCCCCATAATATATCAAATCGAAGCTGCCTCAGAGGGCTACCATGGGGGCTATGAACTTCATCTATAATGGTTTATCTTAAGGCCCAAATACCTTTGTTTATGCCTATGAATTTGATAGAGTGGGCTTTTGCACTTGGGCATCAAATGGACGTTTGTGGCAGCATCGGTTGACCCACAGGCCCCATAATATCTCAAATCGAAGCTGCCTCAGAGGGCTACCATGGGGGCTATGAACTTCATATATAATGGTTTATCTTCAAGCCCAAATACCTTTGTTTCTGCCCATGAATTTGATAGAGTGGGCTTTCACACTTGGGTTGCAAATGGACACTCGTGGCAGCATCGGTTGACCCATGAGGACCATAATATATCAAATTGAATCTGACTCAGAGGGCTAGAATGGGGGCTAAAAACTTCATCTATAGTGGGCCTTCTTCGGGCCCAAATGTTTTTGTTTAGGGCCATGGATTTGATAGAGTGGGCTTTCGCACTTGGGCTTCAAATGGATGTTAAGGGCAGCATCGGTTGACCCACGGGGCCCATAATATATCAAATCAAAGCTGACTCAGAGGGCTACATTGGGGGCTATAAACTTCATCTATAGCAGGCCTTCTTCGGGCACAAATATTTTTGTTTAGGGCCATGGATTTGATAAAGTGGGCTTTCGCACTTGGGCTTCAAATGGATGTTCGTGGCAGCATCGGTTGACCCATGGGGCCCATAATATATCATATCGAAGATGACTTAGAGGGCTATAGTAGGGGCTATAAACTTTGACTATGGATTTGATAGAGTGGGCTTTCACACTTGGGGTTTAAATGGACATTCGTGGCAGCATCGGTTGACCCACAGGGCCCATAATATATAAAATCGAATATGAATGAGAGGGCTATAATGGGGGCTATAAACTTCATCTATAGCAGGCCTTCATATAGCGGGCCAAATATTTTTGTTTAGGGCCATGGATTTGATAGAGTGGGCTTTCGCACTTGGTCTTCAAATGGACGTTCGTGGCAGCATCGGTTGACCCACGTGGCCCATAATATATCAAATCGAAGCTGACTCAGAGGGCTAGAATGGGGGCTATAAGCTTCATTTATAACGGGCCTTCTTCGGGTCTAAATATTTTTGCTTAGGGCCACGTATTTAATAGTGTGGGCTTTCGCAGTTGAGTTTCAAATGGAAGTTCATGGCAGCATCGGTTGACCCACAGGGCCCATAATATATTAAATCGAAGCTGACTCAGAGGGTTACAATGGGGGCTATAAACTTCTTCTATAGCAGGCCATGTATGGGCTCAAATATTTTTGTTTAGGGCCATGGATTTAATAGTGTGGGCATTCACAGTTGGGTTTCAAATGGAAGTTCATGGCAGCATTGGTTGACCCACAGGGCCCATAATATATCAAATCGAAGCTGACTCAGAGGGCTACAATGGGGGCTATACACTTCTTCTATAGCAGTTTATCTTCAGTCATAAGAATTTGATAGAGTGGGCTTTTGCACTTAGGCTTCAAATGGACGTTCATGGCAGTATCGGTTGACCCACGGGGCCCATAATGTTGGGTTTTGTGATACAAACGCAGCAGAAAAATTAAAAATTTATCATGTTCCCAAACCTGGATCCATATAATTCAACTACTTGATTAAATATAGGATTTTAAAAAATCTCACCAAAACGCAGAAGAGGGAAGATTTTCTGGAAGGATGAGAGGAGGTTCACACCGGTGACACCTTACCTCGAGCCTTTTGCTTTGGTTGTTTGGATCATGACGTCTCCAAAAGGATGCGTCCTCTATAGGTATCCACACTAACATCCCTTCACAAAATGAATTAGAGTGTGTGTACTAGCAACATCCTTGATTGTCTCACATATCAAGAACAAAAGAAAACTCTGTCTTTGTTTTCTAAAAAGAAAGAAAATGAATTTGGAGGCAGGAAAAACAAGTGTCTGAAATCCTAGAGAATATAACATATTTATAGACTCCAAATTAGGGTTTCACCTACCAATGACCTTTTGGTAATTTTCCATTTATTATATTCTGATTTTATTTAAAAAATAAATAAAAAATAATATCTTATTTATTTATTTAAAATAACATTTATCTTAAATAAATAAACAAATAAATAAAACACTTTAATTATTTATTTCCACAGAGTTTATTTTGGGCTTATTAAACCCATATTCATTTTGGGCTTGTTCTAAGTGTGTGACTCTGTAGGTTCACATAACATTGGTAGTGGGCCTAAATCTTTATTTAGGTCTACAAGTCATAAGTGGCCTCTAGCAAGACATTATGACTACCCAAGTCAAGTGAAGTCAAAAATCCGACATAACCTAATTACAATGAATTTTATCATCCCTTTATCACATGATATCTTAATTGAACGTAAGGCATAGAATGTCATCCTTATATAGTTCAATATTATGACTTGATTCCACGTAGACTGAAAATGATAACTCTTTATCAATTCATTTCAGCATGGAGATGCAATTTTCTTCAGTCTATCTCATTAAGGGGCCCATAAATATCTTTCTCATATTAATGAGGGATAAATTCCTTTTAAATCATTCACATTCCTCACATAACTAATTTTATATCCAACAACAATCCAATTTAATCGTCCCGTTAAAGACAATGTTAGAATGTGTCAAAACATAAAATAGCTATGTAGAAATCCATGATGATTTCAAGGTCAAAGGACCGAAATAAAATTACTGTGATGAGAAATACTTATGACAATAATCTATGTAGTATTTTCATGGTGGGTCAATCTAGTACATGATCTCTCATCATGTACCTATGAGTTGACTTAATATCTCATATTCATGATTAGTAAAACATAACCATTAGTCAACATCATACTAGCCTTAATACTTTAATATTTATATAATGAATAAATGGCTAGGGATAATTAGAATAAAACTTTTATTTTAATCTAAGGGTTTCACTATCAAGTCACACACTTGATGGCCTTAGTAATAATTATCCATTCATATAATTATCATAAAATCAAATGATAATGAAATACCTCTTTATTAATAAAATAAGAAAGTCAAAGCATAATTAAATGATTGACCTAGTGCATATCACTAACACATAATATATCAAAACGAAGCTGACTCAGAGGGCTAGAATGGGGGCTAAAAACTTCATCTATAGCGGGCCTTCTTCGGGCCTAAATGTTTTTGTTTAGGGCCATGGATTTGATAGAGTGAGCTTTCACACTTGGGCTTCAAATGGATGTTAAGGGTACCATCGGTTGACCCATGGGGCCCATAACATATCAAATTGAAGCTGACTCAAAGGGCTACAATGGGGGCTATAAACTTCATCTATAGCGAGCTTTCTTCGGGCACAAATATTTTTGTTTAGGGCCATGGATTTGATAGAGTGGGCTTTTGTACTTGGGCTTCAAATGGACGTTCATGGCAGCATCGGTTGACCCACGGGGCCCATAATATATCATATCGAAGCTGACTTAGAGGGCTACAACAGGGACTATAAACTTTGAGTATAGTAGTTTATCTTCGATCCCAAACACTTTTGATTAGGCCCATGAATTTTATAGAGTGGGCTTTCGCACTTGGGCTTCAAATGGACGTTCGTGGCAGCATTGGTTGACCCACGGGGCCTATAGTATATAAAATCAAAGCTGACTCAGAGGGCTACAATGGGGGCTATAAACTTCATCTATAATGGTTTATCTTCCGGCCCAAATACCTTTGTTTAGGCCCATGAATTTGATAGAGTGGGCTTTCGCACTTGGGCTTCAAATGGATGTTCATGGCAGCATCGGTTGATCCATGGGGCTCATAATATATCAAATCAAAGCTGAGTCAGAGGGCTATAATAGGGGCTATACATTTCATCTGTAGCGGGCCTTCATAGGGCCCAAATATTTTTGTTTAGGGCCATGGATTCGATAGAGTGGGCTTTTGCACTTGGGCTTCAAATGGACGTTCATGGCAGCATCGGCTAACCCACGAGGCCTAAAATATATCAAATCAAAGTTCACTCAGAGGGCTATAATGGGGGCTATAAAATTCATCTATAGCGGGCCTTCTTCTGGCCCAAATATTTTTGTTTAGGGCCATGGATTTGATAGAGTAGGCTTTCGCACTTGGGCTTCAAATGGACGTTCGTGGTAGCATCGGTTGACCCACGGGACCCATAATATATTAAATCGAAGCTGAGTGAGAAGGCTACAATGGGGGCTATAAACTTCATCTATAGCAGTTTATCTTCGGGCCTAAATACCTTTATTTAGGCCCATTATTTTGATAGAGTGGGCTTTTGCACTTGGGCTTCAAGTGGACGTTCGTGGCCGCATCGGTTGACCCACGGGGCCCATAATATATCAAATTGGAGCTGACTTAAAGGGTAACAATCATTCTATAGTGGTTTTTCATCGAGCCCACATACCTTTGTTTAGGCCCATGGATTTAAGAGAGTGGGCTTTCGCACTTGGGCTTCAAATGGACGTTCGCGGCAGCATCGGTTGACCCACGGGGCCCATAATATATCAAATCGAAGCTGACTCAAAAGCCTATAATGAGGGCTATAAACTTCATCTATAGAGGTTTGTCTTTAGGATGAAATATTTTTATTTAGGCCCATGGATTTGAAAGAGTGGGCTTTCGCACTTGGGCTTCAATTGGACGTTTGTGGCAGCATCGGTTGTCCCACAAGGCCTATAATATATCAAATCGAAGTTGACTCAGAGGGCTATAATAGGGGCTACAAACTTCATCTATAGCGGTTTGTATTCGGGCCCAAATAACTTTGTTTAGGCCCATTAATATTATAGAGTGGGCTTTAGCTCTTGGGCTTCGAATGGACATTCGTAGCATCATCGGTTGATCCACGAGGCCCGTAATATATCAAATAGAAGTTGAATCAAAGGGCTATAATAGGGGCTATAGACTTCATCTATAGTAGGCCATCTTCGGGCCTAAATATTTTTGTTTAGGCCCACGGATTTGATAAAGTGGGCTTTCGCACTTGGGCTTCAAATGGACGTTCCTGGTAGCATCGGTTGACCCACAGGGCCCATAATATATCAAATCGAAGCTAACTCAGAGGGCTATAATGGGGGCAATAAAATTCATCTTTATTGGTTTGTCTTCGGGCCTAAATAACTTTGTTTAGGCTAATTAGTTTGATAGAGTGGGCTTTCGCACTTGGGCTTTAAATGGATGTTCGTGGCAGCATCGGTTGACCCATGAGGCCCATAATATATCAAATCGAAGATGAATCAGAGGGCTATAACGGGGCCTATAAACTTCATCTATAGTGGATTGTCTTTAGGCCCAAATAACTTTGTCTAGGCCCACTAATTTGATAGAGTTGGCTTTCACACTTGGGCTTCAAATGGACATTCGTGGCAACATAGGTTGCCCAACGAGGCCCATAATATATCAAATTAAAGTTGAATCTGAAGGCTATATTGGGGGCTATAAGCTTCATCTATTGCGGGCCATCTTCGGGCTTTCACTCATAGGGTTCGAATGGACGTTCGTGGTAGCATCAGTTGATCCACGAGGCCCGTAATATATCAAATCGAAGTTGAATCAAAGGGCTATAATGGGGGCTATAAACTTCATCTATAGTAGGCCATCTTCGAGCCTAAGTATTTTTGTTTAGGCCCATGGATTTGATAAAGTGGGCATCCGCACTTGGGCTTCAAATGGACATTCATGGCAGCATCGGTTGACCCACGGGGCCCATAATATATCAAATCGAATCTTACTCAAAAGCCTATAATGGGGGCTATCAACTTCATCTATAGAGATTTGTCTTCGGGCCCAAATATTTTTGTTTAGGCCCATGGATTTGATAGAGTGGGCTTTCGTACTTGGGCTTCAAATGGACGTTCGTGGCAGCATCGGTTGTCCCATGGGGCCCATAATATATGAAATTGAAGTTGACTCAGAGGGCTATAATGAGGGCTATAAACTTCATCTATAGTGGTTTGTATTCGGGCCCAAATAACTTTGTTTAGGCCCATTAATATGATAGAGTGGGCTTTCGCTCTTGGGCTTCAAATGGACGTTCATGGCATCATCGGTTGATCCACGAGGCCCGTAATATATCAAATCGAAGTTGAATCAAAGGGCTATAATGGGGGCTATAAACTTCATTTATAGTAGGTCGTCTTCAAGCCCAAATATTTTTGTTTAGGCCCATGGATTTGATAAAGTGGGCTTCCGCACTTGGGCTTCAAATGGATGTTGGTGGCAGCATCGGTTGACCCACAGGGCCCATAATATATCAAATCAAAACTGACTCAGAGGGCTATAATGGGGGCAATAAACTTCATCTATAGTGGTTTGTCTTCGGGCCTAACTAACTTTGTTTATGCTAATTAATTTGATAGAGTGGGCTTTCGCACTTGGGCTTCAAATGGATGTTCGTGGCAGCATCGGCTGACCCATGAGGCCCATAATATATCAAATCGAAGCTAAATCAGAGGGCTATAATGGGGCCTATAAAATTCATCAATAGCAGATTGTCTTCAGGACCAAATAACTTTGTCTAGGCCCACTAATTTGATAGAGTTAGCTTTCGCACTTGGGCTTCAAATGGACATTCGTGGCAACATCGGTTGACCCATGGGGCCCATAATATATCAAATCAAAGCTGACTCAAAGTCCTATAATGGGGGATATAAGCTTCATCTATAGAGGTTTGTCTTCGGGCCCAAATATTTTTGTTTAGGCCCATGGATTTGATAGAGTAGGCTTTCGCACTTGGGCTTCAAATGGACGTTCGTGGCAGCATCGGTTGTCCCACGGGGCCCATAATATATCAAATTGAAGTTCACTCTAAGGGCTATAATTAGGGCTATAAACTTCATCTATAGCAGCTTATCTTCGGGCCCAAATAACTTTGTTTAGGCCCATGGATTTCATAGAGTGGGCTTTTGTACTTTGGCTTTAAGTGGACATTTGTGGCAACATCGGTTGACCCACGAGGCCCATAATATATTAAATTGAAGCTGACTCAGAGGGCTATAATATAGGCTATAAACTTCATCTATAGCGGTTTGTCTTCGGGCCCAAATAAATTTGTTTAGGCCCATTAATTTAATAGAGTGGGCTTTCGCACTTGGGCTTCAAATGGACGTTCGTGGCAGCATCGATTGACCCATTGGACCCATAATATATCAAATCGAAGCTGACTCAGAGGGCTATAATAGGGGCTATAAACTTCTTCTATAGCGGTTTGTCTTCGAGCCCAAATAACTTTGTTTAGGCCCACTAATTTGATAGAGTGGGCTTTCACAGTTGGGCTTCAAATAGACGTTCGTGGTAGCATCGGTTGACCCACGAGGCCCATAATTTATCAAATCGAAGCTGAATCTGAGGGCTATAATGGGGGCTATCAAAATTCATATATAGCAGTTTATCTTCGGCCCCAAAGAACTTTGTTTAGGCACATGGATTTCATAGAGTGGGCTTTCGCACTTGGGCTTCAAATGGACATTCGTTGCAGAATCGGTTGACCCACAATGCCTATAATATATTAAATCAAAGCAGACTTAGAGGGCTATAATGGGAGCTATAAACTTCATCTGTAGCGAGCCGTCTTCGTGCCCAAATAACTTTGTTTAGGCCCATGGATTTGGTAGAGTGGGCTTTCGCACTTGGGCTTCAAATGGACGTTCAAGGCAGCATAGGTTGACCCACCAGGCCCACAATATATCAAATAGAAGTTGAATCAGAGGGCTATAAACTTCATCTATAGTGGTTTGTCTTTGGGCCCAAATAACTTTGTTTAGGCCAATTAATTTGATAGAGTAGGCTTTTGCACTTGGGCTTCAAATGGACGTTCGTGCCAACATGGGTTGACCCAAGGGGCCATAATATATCAAATCGAAGTTGACTCAGAGGGCTATAATGAGGGCTATAAACTTCATCTATAGCGGTTCGTCTTCGGGCCCAAATAACTTTGTTTAGGCCCATTAATTTGATAGAGTGTGCTTTCACACTTGGGCTTTAAATGGACGTTCGTGGCAGCATCGGTTGACCCACGAGGCCCATAATATATCAAATCGAAGCTGAATCAGAGGGCTATAATGGGGGCTATAAACTCTATCCATAGCGGTTTGTCATCGAGCCCAAATAACTTTGTTTAGGCCCACTATGTTGTTAGATTAGGCTTTTACACTTGGGCTTCACATGGACATTCGTGGCAGTATCGGTTGACCCACGAGGCCCATAATATATCAAATCAAAGCTAAATTAGAGGATTGTCACTGGGGCTATAAACATCATCTATAGCGGGCCGTCTTCAGGCCCAAATAATTTGGTTTAGGCCTATGGATTTGATAGAGTGGTCTTTCACGCTAGGGCTTCAAATGGACATTCATGGCAGCATCAATTGACCCATGGGACCCATAATATATCAAATCAAAGCTGACTTAGAGGGCTATAATGGGGGTTATAAACTTCATCTATAGTGATTTTTCTTCAGGCCCAAATAACTTTGTTTAGGCCCAATAATTTGATAGAGTGGTTTTTCGCATTTGGGCTTCAAATGGACGTTCATGGCAGCATCGGTTGACCCACGGGGCCCATAATATATCAAATCAAAGCTGACTCAGTGGGCTACAATAGGGGCTATAAACATTGTCTATAGTACTTTATCTTCGGGCCTAAATACCTTTGTTTAGGCCCATGAATTGGATAGAGTGGGCTTTCACACTTGGGCTTCAAATGGAAGTTTGTAGTAGCATCGGTTGACCCATGGGGCCTATAATATATCAAATCGAAGATGAGTCAAAGGGCTACAATGGGGGCTATAAACTTCATCTATAGCGGTTTATCTTTTGGCACAAATACCTTTGCTTAGGCCCATGGATTTGATGGAGTGGGCTTTCGAGCTTGGGCTTCAAATGGATGTTCATGGTAGCATTGGTTGACCCACGGGGCCCATAATAAATAAAATTGAAGCTGAATCATAGGGCTATAATGGGGACTATAAACTTCATCTATAGCGGGCCCAAATATTTTTGTTTATGGCCATGGATTTGATAGAGTGGGCTTTCACACTTGGTCTTAAAATGGACATTCGTGGCAGCATCGGTTGACCCATGGGGCCCATAATATAGGAAATCGAAGCTGACTCAAAAGGCTAGAATGGCGACTATAAACTTCATCTATAGCGGGCCTTCTTCAAGCCCAAATATTTTTGTTTAGGGCCATGGATTTGGTATAGTGGGCTTTCGCACTTAGGCTTCAAATGGAAGTTCGTTACAGCATCGGTTGACCCACGGGGCCCATAATATATCAAATGAAAGCTGATTCAGAGGGCTCAATGGGGGCTATAAACATCGTCCACAGCAGTTTATCCTCGGGCCCAAATACCTTTATTTAGGCCCAAGAATTTGATAGAGTCGACTTTCGCACTTGGGCTTCAAATGGACGTTCGTGGCTGCATCGGTTGACCCACAGGGCCCATAATATATCAAATCGAAGGTGTTTCAGAGGGCTACAATGGGAGTATAAACTTCATCTATAGCAGGCCTTCTTTGGGCTAAAATATTTTTTTAGGGCTATGGATTTGATAGAGTGGGCATTTACAGTTGGTCTTCAAAAGGAAGTTCTTGGTAGCATCGGTTGACCCACGGGGCCTATAATATATCAAAACGAAGCTGACTCAGAGGGCTAAAATGGTGGCTATAAACTTCATCTATAACAGTTTATCTTCGATACCAAATAACTTTGTTTAGGCCCATGAATTTGATAGAGTGGGCTTTCGCACTTGGGCTTCAAATGGACGTTCGTGGCAACATTGGTTGACCCATAAGGCCCATAATATATCAAATCAAAGCTGACTTAGAGGGCTACAATGGGGGCTATAAACTTCATCTATAGTGGTTTATCTTAGGGCGTAAATACCTTTGTTTAGCCCCTGGATTTGATAGAGTGGGCTTTCGTAGTTGGGCTTCAAATGGATGTTCGTGGCAGCATCGATTGACCCACGGGGCCCATAATATATCTAATCGAAGCTGACTCAGAGGACTACAACAGGGGCTATGCACTTCATCTATTGCAATTTATCTTCGGGCCTAAATACCTTTGTTTAGGCCCATGAATTTGATAGAGTGGGCATTCGCACTTGGGCTTCAAACGGACATTCGTGGCAGCATCAGTTAACGCATGGCGCCCATAATATATCAAATCAAAGCTGACTCAGAGGGCTACAATAAAGGCTACACACTTCATCCATAACGGTTTACCTTTGAGCCCAAATACCTTTGTTTAGGCCCATGGTTTTGAAAGAGTGGGCTTCCGTACTTGTGCTTCAAATGGACATGCGAGGGAACGCCGGTTGACCCACGGGGCCCATAATATATCAAATCGAAGCTGACTTACAGGGCTATAATGGGGGCTATAAACATCATCTATAGAGGTTTATCTACAGGCCTAAATACTTTTGTTTCGGTCCATGAATTTAATAGAGTTTACTTTCGCACTTGGGCTTCAAATGGACGTTCATGGCAGCATCGGTAGAACCACAGGGCCCATAATATATCAAATCAAAGCTGAGTCAATGGGCTACAATGGGGGCTATAAACTTCATCTATAGCGGGCCTTCTTCAGGCCCAAATATTTTTATTTAGGGCCATGGATTTGATAGAGTGGGCTTTCGCACTTAGGCTTCAAATGGACATTCGTGGCAGCATCAGTTGACCCATGGGGCCCATAATATATCAAATCGAAGTGGATCAGAGGGATACAATAGGGGCTATAAACTTCATCTGTAGCGGTTTAACTTCGAGCCCAAATACCTTTATTTCGGCCCATGATTTTGATAGAGTAGGCTTTCGTACTTGGGATTTAAATGGACGTTCGTGGCAGCATCGGTTGACCCACGGGGCCCATATTATATCAAATTGAAGCTGACTCAGAGGGCAACAATGGTGGCTATAAACTTCATCTATAGCGGTTTATCTTCAGGCCCAAATACCTTTGTTTAGGCCTAAGGATTTGATAGATTGGGCTTTCACACTTGAGTTTCAAATGGGCATTCGTGGCAGCATCGGTTGACCCACGGGGCCCATAATATATCAAATCGAAGCTGACTCAGTGGGCTATAATGAGGGCTATAAACTTCATCTATAATGGTTTATCTTTAGGTCCAAATACCTTTGTTTCTGCCCATGAATTTGATAGAGTGGGATTTCGCACTTGGGCTTCAATGAGACGTTCGTGACAACATCAGTTGACCCACGGGGCCCATAATATATCAAATTGAAGCTGACTTAGTGGGCTACAATGAGGGCTATAAACTTCATCTATAGCAAGCCTTCTTTGGGCCCAAATATTTTTATTGAGGGCCATGGATTTGATAGAGTGGGCTTTCGCACTTGGGCTTCAAATGGACATTCGTGGCAGCATCGGTTGACCCATAGGGTCCATAATATATCAAATCGAAGCTGACTTAGAGGGCTACAATAAGGGCTATAAACTTCGTCTATAGCAGTTTATCTTTGGGCCCAAATACGTTTGTTTAGGCCCATGAATTTGGTAGAGTGGGCTTTCACAGCTGGCCTTCAAATGGACGTTCGTGGCAGGATCGATTGACCCACAGGGCCCATAATATATCAAATCAAAGCGAACTCAAAGGGCTACAATAGGGGCTATAAACTTCATATATAGCGGTTGAACTTTGGGCCCAAATATCTTTGTTTCAAACCATGATTTTAATAGAGTGGGCTTTCACACTTTGGATTCAAATGCACGTTTGTTATAGCATCGGTTGACCCACGAGGCCCATAATATATAAAATCGAAGTTGACTCAGTGGGCTATAATGGGGGCTATAAATTTCATCTATAGAGGGCATTCTTTAGACCCAAATATTTTTATTGAGGGCCATGGATTTGATAGAGTGGGCTTTCGCACTTAGGCTTCAAATGGACGTTCGTGGCAGCATCGGTTGACCGACGGGGACCATAATATATCAAATGGAAGCTGACCAGAGGGCTACAATGGTGGTTATAAACGTCATCTACAACAGTTTATCTTCGGGCCCAAATACCTTTGTTTAGGCCCATGAATGTGAGAGAGTGGGCTTTCGCAGTTGGTCTTCAATTGGACGTTCGTGGCAGCATCGGTTGACCCACGGGGCCCATAATATATCAAATCAAAGCAGACTCAAAGGGCTAAAATAGGGGCTATAAACTTCATCTATAGCAATTTATGTTTGGGCACAAATACCTTTATTTAGGCCCATGGATTTGATAGAGTAGGCTTTCGCACTTGGACTTCAAATGGACATTCATGGCAGCATCGGTTCACCCACGGGGCCCATAATATATCAAATCAAAGCTGAATCAGAGGGGTATAATGGGAGCTATAAACTTCATCTATAGCGGTTTGTCTTCGGGTCCATGAATTTGATAGAGTGGGCTTTCGCAATTGGGCTTGAAATGGTCATTTGTGGCAGCATCGGCTGACCCACGTGGACCATAATTTATCAAATCAAAGCTGAATTAGAGCGTTATAATGGGGCCTATAAGCTTCATCTATAGTGGGGCCGTCTTTAGGCCCAAATATTTTTGTGTAGGCCAATGGATTTAATAGAGTGGGCTTTTGTACTTAGGCTTCAAATTGACATTTGTGGCAGCGTCAATTGACCCACGGGGCCCATAATATATCAAATCGAAGCTGAATTAGAGGGCTATAATGGGAGCTATAAACTTCATCTATAGCAGTTTGTCTTAGGGCTCAAAGACCTTTGTTTAGGCCCATGGCTTTGATAGAGTGGGCTTTCACACTTGGGCTTTAAATGGACATTCGTAGCAGCATCGGTGGACCCGCGGGGCCCATAATATATTTAATCAAAACTAAATCAAAGGGCTATAATGGGGGCTATAAACTACATCAATAGTGGGCCATCTTCGAGCCCAATTATTTTTGTGTGAGGCCATGGATTTGATAGAGTGGGCTTTCATACTTAGGCTTCAAATGGAAGTTTGTGGCAGCATCGGTTAACCCACGGGGCCTATAATATATCAAATCAAAGCTGACTTAGAGGGCTATAATGGGGGCTATAAACTTCATCCATGGTGGTTTGTATTTGGGCGCAAATACCTTTGTTTATGCCCATGGATTTGATAGAGTGAGCGTTCACACTTGGGATTCAAATGGACATTCGTGGCAGCATCGGTTGACCCACGAGGCCCATAACATATCAAATTAAACCTGAATTAGAGGGGTGTAATGGGGGCTATAGAATTTATCTATAGCTGTTTGTCTTCGGGCCCAATTACCTAATTTAGGCCTATGAATTTAATAGAGTGGGCTTTCGTACTTAGGCTTCAAATGGACGTTCGTGGAAGCATTGGCTGACCCACATGGACCATAATATATCAAATCGAAGCTGAATCAGAGGGCTATAATAGGGGCTATAAACTTCATCTATAGCGGGCCGTCTTCGAGCCCAAATATTTTTATGTAGGCCCATGGATTAGATAGAGTGGGATTTCGCACTTAGGCTTCAAATGGACGTTCGTGGCAGCATCGGTTGACCCATGGGGCCCATAATATATCAAATCAAAGTTGAATCAGAGGGCTATAATGGGGCTACAATCTTCATCTACAGCGATTTGTGTTCGGGCCTAATTACCTTTGTTTAAGCCCATGAATTTGATAGAGTGGGCTTTCGCACTTGGGCTTCAAATGGATATTGGGCTTCAAATGGACATTCGTGGCAACATCGGTTCACCCACGGGACCCATAATATATCAAATCAAAGATGAATCAGAGGGGTATAATGGGGGCTATAAACTTCATCTATATCGGTTTGTCTTTAGGCCCAATTACTTTAGTTTAGGCCCATAATTTGATAGAGTTGGCTTTCACACTTAGGCTTCAAATGGACATTCGTGGCAGCATCGGCCGACCCACATGGACCATAATATATCAAATCAAAGCTCAATTAGAGGCTATAATGGGGGGCTATAAGCTTTATCTATAGCGGGCCGTCTTCGGGCCCAAATATTTTTCTGTAGGCCCATGGATTCGATAGAGTGTGCTTTCGCACTTGGGCTTCCAATGGACATTCAAGGCAGCATCAGTTGAACCACATGGCCCATAATATATCAAATTGAAGCTGACTCAGAGGGCTATAATGGGGGCTATACACCTCATCTATCGCGGATTATGCTTGGGCCCAAATACCTTTGTTTAGGCCCATGAATTTGATAGAGCGGGCTTTCGTACTTGGGCTTCAAATGGACATTCATGGCAGCATTGATTGATCCACGGAGACCATAATATATCAAATCGAAGCTGAATCAAAGGGCTATAATGGGAGCTATAAACTTCATCTATAGCAATTTTTCTTCGGGCCCAAAGACCTTTGTTTAGACCCATGGATTTTAGAGAGTGGGCTTTAACACTTGGGCTTCAAATGGACGTTTATAGCAGTATCGATTGACCCACGGGGCCCACATTATATTTAATCGAAGCTGAATCAGAGGACTATAATGGGGGCTTTAAACTTTATCTATAGCAGGCCATCTTCGGGCCCAAATATTTTTGTGTAGGCCCATGGATTTGAGAGAGTGGGCTTTCGCACTTAGGCTTCAAATGGATGTTCGTGGCAGCGTCGGTTGACCCACAGGGCCCATAATATATCAAATCGAAGTTGACTTAGGAGGCTATAGTATGGGCTATAAACTTTGTCTATAGTGGTTTGTCTTTGGGCCCAATACCTTTATTAGATCCCTGAATTTGATAGAATGGGCTTTCATTCCTAGTCTTCAAATGGAAGTTCGTGGGCAGCATCGGTTGACCCACAAGGCCCATAATATATCAATTGAAGTTGAATCAGAGAGCTATAATGGGGACTATAAACATTGTCTATATCAGTTTGTCTTCGGGCCCAAATACCTTTGTTTAGGCCCATGGATTTGATAGAGTGGGCTTTCACACTTGGGCTTCAAATGGAAGTTCGTGGCAGCATCGGTTGAGCCATGGGGCTATAATAATTCAAATCAAAGATATTAAGAGGGATATAATTGGGGCTATAACCTTCATCTATAGTAGTTTATCTTCAGGCCCAAATACCTTTGTTTAGGCCCATGAATTTGATACAGTGGGCTTTTGCACTTGTGCTTCAAAAGGACGTTCGTGGCAGCATCGGTTGATCCACGGAGTCCATAATATATCAAATCAAAGCTGAATCAAAGGGCTATAATGGGGGCTATAAACTTCGTCTATAGCAGTTTATCTTCGGGCCCAAAGACCTTTGTTTAGGCCCATGGATTTGATAGAGTGGGCGTTCGCCCTTGGGCTTCAAATAGACGTTGGTGGCAGCATCGGTTGACCCATGGGGCCCATAATATATAAGATTGAAGCTGAATCAGAGGGCGATAATGGGGGCTATAAACTTCATCTATAGCAGGCCATCTTAAGGTCTAAATATTTTTGTGTAACTCCATGGATTTGATAGAGTGGGCTTTTGCACTTGGGTTTCAAATGGACGTTCGTGTCAGCATCGTTGACCCATAGGGCCCATAATATATCAAATCAAAGCTGACTCCGGAGTCCATAATGGGGGCTATAAACTTCATCTATAGCGGTCTGTCTTTGGGCCTAAATACCTTTGTTTAGACCCATGAATTTAATAAAGTGGGCTTTCGCTCTTCGTCTTCAAATGGACATTCACGGGTAGCATCAGTTGACCCGCGGGGGCCCATAATATATACAATCGAAACTGACTCAGAAGGCAATAATAGGGGCTATAAACTTTGTTTATAGCGGTTTATCCTCGGGCCTAAATACCTTTGTTTAGACCCATAAATTTGATAAAGTAGGCTTTCGATCTTGTACTTCAAATGGACGTTCGTGCCAGTATCGGTTGACCCACGGGGCCCATAATATATCAAATTGAAGCTGACTCAGAGGACAATAGTGGGAGGTATAAACTTCATCTAGAGCTTTGTCTTCAGGTCCAAATACCTTTGTTTAGGCCCTTGGATTTGATAGAGTGGGCTTCATAGTGGGGCTTCAAATGGACGTTCGTGGGCAGCATCGGTTAACCCACGGGGCCCATAATATATCAAATCATATCTAACTCAGAAGGGTAGAGTGGGGGCCATAAACTTCATCTATAGCGGTTTGTCTTTAGTCCCAATTACCTTTGTTTAGGCCCATGAATTTGATAGCGTGGGCTTTCCCACTTGTTCTTCAAATGGACGTTTGTGGCAGCATCAGTTGACCCACGGGGCCCATAATATATCAAATCGAAGCTGAATCAGAGGGCTATAATAGGGGCTATAACTTCATCTATAGTTGATTTCTTCGGGCCCAAATACCTTTGTTTAAGCCCATGAATTTGATATAGTTGGCTTTCGCATTGTGCTTCAAATGGACATTCGTGACAGCATCGGTTGATCCACGGAGCCCATAATATATCAAATCGAAGCTGAATCAGAGGGCTGTAATGGGGGGCTATAAACTTCATCCATAGCGAGCCATCTTCGGGTGCAAATATTTTTATGTAGGCCTATGGATGTGATAGAGTTGGCTTTCGCACTTAGGCTTCAAATGGACGTTCGTGGCAGCATCGGTTGACCCACGGGGCCCATAATATATCAAATCGAAGCTGACTGAGGAGGCTATAATGGGGGCTATAAAATTCATCTATAGCGGTTTATCCTCGGGCCCAAATACCTTTATTTAGACCCAGGAATTTGATAGAGTGGGCTTTCACTCTTGGTCTTCAAATGGACGGTCGTGGCAGCATCGGTTGACCAATAGGGACCATAATATCTAAATCATAGCTGAATCAGAAGGATAGAGTGGGGGCCATAAACTTCATCTATAGCGGTTTGTCTTTAGGCCTAATTACCTTGTGTTATGCCCATGAATTGATAGAGTGGCCTTTCCCACTTGTTCTTCAATGGACGTTCATGGCAGCATCGGTTCACCCACAGGGCCCATAATATATTTAATTGAAGCTGAATCAAAAGGCTATAATGAGGGCTATAAACTTCATCTATAGCGGGCCGTCTTCGGGCCCAAATATTTTTGTGCAGGCCCATGGATTTGATAGAATGGGCTTTCGCACTTGGGCTTCAATGGACGTTCGTGGCAACATCGGTTCACCCACGGGGCCCATAATAAATCAAATCGAAGTTGATTGAGGGGGCTATAATAGGGCCTATAAACTTCATCTATAGCAGTTTGTCCTCGGGCCCAAATACCTTTGTTTAGACCCATCAATTTGATAGAGTGGGCTTTTGGTCGTAGTCTTCAAATGGTCGTTCGTGCAGCATCGGTTGACCCACGGTCGTTCATAGTAGTTTGTCTTCGGGGCCAAATACTTTGTTTAGGCCCATGAATTTGATATAGTGGGCTTTCACATTTGTGCTTCAATGGACATTTGTGGCAGCATCGGTTGATCCATAGAGCCCATAACATATCAAACCGAAGTTGAATCAGAGGGCTATAATGGGGGCTATCAACTTCATCTATAGCATTTTATCTTCGGGCCCAAAAACCTTTTTTTAGGCCCATGGGTTTGATAGAGTGGGCTTTCACACTAGGGCTTCAAATGGACGTTCGTGGCAGCATCAGTTGACCCACGGGCCCATAATATATAAGATCGAAGCTGAATTAGAGGCCTATAATGGGGGTTATAATCATCATCTATAGCAGGCCATGTTAGGGCCTAAATATTTTTGTGTAAGTCCATGGATTTGATAGAGTGGGCTTTCGCACTTGGGCTTCAAATGGACGTTCGTGGTAGCATCGGTTGACCCACGGGGCCCATAAATATCAAATCGAAGCTAACTCCGGAGGCCATAATGGGGGCTATAATTTTGTCTATAGTGGTTTATCTTCGGGCCCAAATACCTTTATTTAGGCTCATGGATTTGATAGAGTGGGCTTTTGTACTTAGGCTTCAAATGGACGTTCATGGCAGCATCGGTTGACACAAGGGGCCCATAATATATCAAATCAAAGATGAATCAGAAGGGTAGAGTGGGGGGCCATAAACTTCATCTATATCAGTTTGTCTTTAGGCCCAATTACCTTTGTTTAGGCCCATGAATTTGATAGAGTGGGCTTTCCCACTTGTACTTCAAATGAATGTTCGTGCCAGTATCGGTTGACCCAAGGGGCCCATAATATATTTAATCAAAGCTGAATGATAGGGCTATAATGGGGGCTATAAACTTCATCTATAGCGGGCCATCTTGAGCCCAAATATTTTTGTCTAGGCCTATGATTTTGATAGAGTGGGCTTTCATACTTGGGCTTCAAATGGACATTCCTGCTAGCATCGGTTGAGCCACGGGGCCCATAATATATCAAATTGAAGTTGACTGAGGAGGCTATAATGGGGGCTATATACTTCATCTATAGTGGTTTATCCTCGAGCCCAAATACCTTTGTTTAGACCCATGAATTTGATAGAGTGGGCTTTCACTCTTGGTCTTCAAATAGACATTCATGGCAGCATCGGTTCACCCACGGGGCCCATAATATATCAAATCGAAGCTGACTTGGAGTCCTATAATGGGGGATATAATTTCTTCTATAGCGGGGCCTTTATAGGGCCCAAATATTTTTGTCTAGGCCCATGGATTTGATAGAGTGGGCTTTCGCATTTGGGCTTCAAATGGACGTTCGTTGCAATATCGGTTGACCCATGGGGCCTATAATAAATCAAATCAAAGCTTACTCAGAGGGCTATAATGAGGGCTATAAACTTCATCTATAGCAATTTGTCTTCTAGCCCAAATACCTTTGTTTAGGCCCATGAATTTGATATAGTGGGCTTTCGCACTTGTGCTTCAAATTGACATTCGTGGGCAGCATCGGTTAATCCACGGAGCCCATAATCTATCAAATCGAAGTGAATTAGAGGGCTATAATAGGGGCTATAAACTTCATTTGTAGCAGTTTATCTTCGGCCCCAAAGACCATTGTTTAGGCCCATGGATTTGATAGAGTGGGCTTTTGCCCTTGGGCTTCAAATGGACGTTCGTGGCAGCATCGGTTGACCCACGGGGCCTATAATATATAAGATCGAAGCTGAATCAGAGGCCTATAATGGGGGCTATAAAATTCATCTATAGTAGGCCATCTTAGGGTGCAAATATTTTTGTGTAAGTCCATGGATTTGATAGAGTGGGCTTTCGCACTTGGGCTTCAAAGGGACATTCATGGCAGCATTAGTTGACCCACGGGGCCCATAATATATCAAATCAAAGCTGATTGGGGGCCATAATGGGGATTATAAACTTCATCTATAGCGATTTGTCTTCAGGCCCAAATATCTTTGTTTAGGCCCATGGATTTGATGGAGTGGGCTTTCGTACTTGGGCTTCAAATGGACGTTCATGGTAGCATCGGTTGACCCACGAGGCCCATAATATATCAAATCAAAGTTGAATTAGAAGGGTAGAGTGGGGACCATAAACTTCATCTATAGCGGTTTGTCTTTAGGCCCAATTACCTTTGTTTAGGGCCATGAATTTGATAGAGTGGCCTTTCCCACTTGTACTTCAAATGGACGTTCGTGGCAGCATCGATTGACCCGCGGGGCCTATAATATATTTATTCGAAGCTGAATCAAATGGCTATAATGGGGGCTATAAACTTCATCTATAGCGGGCCGTCTTCGGGCCTAAATATTTTTGTGTAGGCCCATGGATTTGATAGAGTGGGCTTTCGCACTAGGGCTTCAAATGGACATTCGTGGGGGCAGCATCGGTTGACCCACGGGCCCATAATATATCAAATCGAAGCTGACTCGGAAGGCTATAATGGGGCTATAAAATTTGTCTATAGCAGTTTATCTTCAGGCCCAAACACCTTTATTTAGGCCCATGGATTTGATAGAGTGGGCTTTCGCACTTGGGCTTCAAATGGACATTCGTGGCAACATCGGTTGACCCACAGGGCCCATAATATATAAGATCGAAGCTAAATTAGAGGGCTATAATGGAGGCTATAAACTTTATCTATAGCAGGCCATCTTAAGGCCGAAATATTTTTGTGTAAGTTCATGGATTTGATAGAGTGTGCTTTCGCACTTGGGCTTCAACTGGACGTTCGTGGCAGCATCGGTTGACCCACGGGGCCCATAAATATATCAAAGAGAAGTTGACTCCGAAGGCCATAATGGGGGCTATAAACTTCATCTATAGCATTTTTTCTTTGGGCCCAAATACCTTTGTTTAGACCCATCAATTTAATAGAGTTGGCTTTCACTCTTTGTCTACAAATGGACGTTCGTGGCAGCATCAGTTGACCCATGGGGCCCATAATATATCAAATCGAAGCTGACTCTGGAGGCTAAAATAGGGGCTATAAACTTCATTTATAGGGGTTTGTCCTCGGGCCTAAATACCTTTGTTTAGACCCATGAATTTGATAGAGTGGGCTTTCGGTCTTGGACTTCAAATGGACGTTCGAGGCAGCATCAGTTGACCCACAGGGCCCATAATATATCAAATCGAAGCTGACTCGGAGGGCTATAATGGGGGCTATAAACTTCATCTATGGCGGCTTCTTTTCAGGCCCAAATACCTTTGTTTAAGCCCATGGATTTGATAGAGTGGGCTTTTGTACGTGGGCTTCAAATGGACGTTCGTGGCAACATCGGTTGACCCACGGGGCCCATAATATATCTAATCAAAGCTGAATTAGAAGGGTAGAGTGGGGGCCATAAACTTCATCTATAGTGGTTTGTCTTTAGGCTCAATTACCTTTGTTTAGGCCCATGAATTTGATAGAGTGGTCTTTCCCACTTGTACTTCAAATGGACATTGGTGGCAGCATCGGTTTGACCCACGGGGCCTATAATATATTTAATCAAAGCTGAATGAAAGGGCTATAATGGGAGCTATAAACTTCATCCATAGCGGGCTATCTTCAGGCCCAAATATTTTTGTGTAGGACCATGGATTTGATAGAGTGGGCTTTTGTATTTGGGCTTCAAATGGACGTTCATGGTAGCATTAGTTGACCCACAGGGCCCATAATATATCAAATTGAAGCTGACTGAAGAGGCTATAATGGGGGCTATTAATTTCATCTATAGCGGTTTGTCCTCGAGCAGAAAGATCTTTGTTTAGACCCATGAATTTGATAGAGTGGGATTTCGCTCTTGGTCTTCAAATGGACGTTTGTGGCAGCATCGGGTTGACCCACGGGGCCCATAATATATCAAATCGAAGATGATTCAGGGGGCTATAATGGGGCTATAAACATCGTCTATGGCAGTTTGTCTTCCATCCCAAATACCTTTGTTTAGGTCCATGGATTTGATAGAGTGGGCATTCGCACTTGGGCTTCAAATGGACGTTCGTGGCAGCATCGGTTGACCCACAGGGCCCATAATATATAAGAACAAAGCTGAATCAGAGGGCTATAATGGGGGCTATAAATTTCATCGATAGCAGGCCGTCTTAGGGCCCAATATTTTTGTGTAAGTCCATGGATTTGATAGAGTGGGCTTTCGCACTTGGGCTTCAACTAGACGTTCATGGCAGCATCAGTTGACCCACGTGGCCCATAATATATCAAATCAAAGCTGACTCTGGAGGCCGTAATGGGGGCTATAACTTCATCTATAGCGGTTTGTCTTTGGGCCCAAATACCTTTGTTTAGACCCATGAATTTAATAGAGTGGGCTTTCACTCTTAGTCTTCAAATGGACGTTCGTGGCAGCATCGGTTGACCTGGGGGGCCCATAATATATCAAATCGAAGCTGACTCAGAGGGTATAATGGGGGCTATAAACTTAATCTATAGCGGTTTTTCTTCAGGCCCAAATACCTTTGTTTAGGCCCATGGATTTGATAGAGTGGGCTTTCATACTTAGGCTTCAAATGGACGTTCGTGGCAGCATCGGTTGACCCATGGGGCCGATAATATATCAAATCAAAGCTAAATTAGAAGGGTAGAGTGGGGGACCATAAACTTCATCTATAAAGGTTTGTCTTTAGGCCCAATTACCTTTGTTTAGGCCCGTAAATTTGATAGAGTGGGCTTTCCTACTGGTACTTCAAATCAAAGTTTGTGGCAGCATCGGTTGACCCACGGGCCCATAATATATGTAATTAAAGCTGAATCAAAGGGCTATAATGGGGGCTATAAACTTCATCTATAGCGGGCTGTCTTCGAGCCCAAATATTTTTCTGTAGGACCATGGATTTGCTAGAGTGGGCTTTCACACTTGGGCTTCAAATGGACGTTCATGGTAACATCGGTTGACCCACGGGGCCCATAATATATCAAATCGAAGCTGACTCAGAGGGCTATAATGGGGGCTATAAACTTCATCTATAGTGGTTTGTCTTCAGGCCCAAATACCTTTGTTTACGCCCATGGATTTGATAGAGTGGGGTTTCATACTTGGGCTTCAAATGGACGTTCGTGGCAGCATCGGTTGACCCACGAGGCCCGTAATAAATCAAATTAAAGCTGAATCAGAAGGGTATAATGGGGGCTATAGACTTCATCTATAGCGGTTTGTCTTTAGGCCCAATTACCTTAGTTTAGGCCCATGAATTTGATAGAGTGGGCTTTCCCACTTGTACTTCAAATGGACGTTCGTGGCAGCATCGGTTGACCCACGGGGCCCATAATATATTTAATCAAAGTGCTATAATAGGAGCTATAAACTTCATCTATAGCGGGCTGTCTTCAGGCCCAAATATTTTTGTGTAGGACCATGGGTTTGATTGAGTGGGCTTTCGCACTTGGACTTCAAATGGACATTCATGGTAGCATCGGTTGACCCAGTGCACCCATAATATATCAAATCGAAGCTGACTGAGGAGGCTATAATGGGGGTTATAAATTTCATCTATAGCAGTTTGTCCTCAGGCCCAAATACCTTTGTTTAGATCCATGAATTTGATAGAGTGCGCTTTCACTCTTGGTCTTCAAATGGACGTTTGTGGTAGCATCGGTTGATCCATAGGGCCCATAATATATCAAATCGAAGCTGACTCGGAGGGTTATAATAGGGGCTATAAACTTCATCTATAGCAGTTTGTCTTCAGGCCCAAATACCTTTGTTTAGGCCCATGGATTTGATAGAGTAGGGTTTCGCACTTGGGCTTCAAATGGGCGTTCATGGCAACATCGGTTGACCCACAGGGCCCATAATATATCAAATCAAAGCTGACTCTGAGGGCTGTAATGGGGGCTATAAACTTCATCTATAGCAGTTTGTCTTCAGGCCCTAAGACCTTTGTTTAGGCTCATGGATTTGATAGAGCAAGCTTTCGCACTTGGGCTTCAAATGGACGTTCATGGCAGCATCGGTTGACCCACAGGGCCTATAATATATCAAATCGAAGCTGACTCCAGAGGCTATAATAGGGGCTATAAACTTCATGTATAGTGATTTGTCTTTGGGCCCAAATACCTTTGTTTAGACCCATAAGTTTAATAGAGTGGGCTTTCACTCTTGGTCTTCAAATGGACGTTCGTGGCAGCATCGGTTGACCCGTAGGGCCCATAATATATTAAATCAAAGTTGACTCAGGAGGCTATATGATGGTCTTTCGTAAGTATACAAATTTATACAAGTAGTAATTAATTGATTACAGTGATACTAGTTATGTTTATTTGTTTAAACAACGAAAATGGGTATTTTGAATTAAACTAAAAATTAAACTAAAACAAAACACAAAAATCACAATGAGATAACAATCACTTTAGAGAGCTAGGGTTCTTATTAAAAATTCAACCTTTATTTAAGATAAATTAACTACTAAGCCATACCTAACCTTAATACAATTTAAGGGTTTCTCAAGAATCATAGGTTTTCCTCCTAAGATAACCCTATGATTAACCAAGTACATCGACGTTCTTAGATTTAAAGCTCTCACCTACTAAGTGTTCGGTTAACCCAGTTTAAGCATCAACCCTTAATCAATATGAGTTGCTTAAGTGTTTCTTAACTAAGAAAGCATCTAACGGGTTATTTTTTAAATCCAATATAACCTATCTCTCGATCAAGTTTTATTGTGTATATTCAATCAAAGGGTGATCAATCCTAAGAAGACATTAAGTTCAACAACAACCAAAGGATCTAGATTAATGGCTTAGGTTTAATTGCGATTAGCCCATGGTTGATTTGCAATAAGAACCCTAACCAATAATTTAGCTACTCATGTCAATTGTAAGAGATAAAGAAAAAGAATAAAAGAAAATAAACATCATCATTAAATTAAAATTAAGGATGAATAAACACAATTGAATATAAGAAACCCCTATTCAATAGGAAGCTTGATGTTCTTTAATTCTTATTCTCAAATCTTCAAACTAACATAAGCAAGAAAAATCCTTATTTTTCCAAACTGCTCTCTGAATATTCTCTAAAAAAAATATATCGTCTCAAGTGATGAATAATAATCTATTTATATCTTTGTTTCTGGTGGCTACCCTCTTATAAAACCCTAATTACAAGCCCTAGGGTTACAGCCATGCAAAATCTCCATCTTGTCCCTCATGAGTCAGTAATTAGATTCACCTCCGAATTTTTCCAATCACCAGGTCACACAGCCGTGAGCACTTTGTGCACAGCCGTGCACATCCCTTTTTCAGCATGATCACATATTGACCTCCATTGCTTTTCGAGCCCACTTCAAGTGCCCACGACTCCCATGTAGCCTTCCTCTAATGTTCTTTGACTTCCTTAATTATATAAAAATCAACCAAAAATAAACCAACTAATATGTAAAAATAATTAAACACACAAGACATGCAGTAAGTACTCAACTAAATAAAAACTGAATAAAAGAAACATAAACTTAACTGAAATCGAATTTTTCCTAAAACGAAAACTACTTAACAACATGCATTTTTCACACTCATCACTATAATAGGGGCTATAAATATCATCTATAGCGGTTTGTCCTCGGGTCTAAATACTTTTGTTTAGACCCACAAATCTGATAGAGTGGACTTTCGGTCTTGGACTTCAAATGGACATTCGTGGTAGCATCGATTGACCCACGGGGCCCATAATATATCAAATCCAAGCTGACTCAGAGGGCTATAATGGTGGCTATAAACTTCATCTATAGCGGTTTGTCTTCAGGCCCAAATACCTTTGTTTAGGCCCATGGATTTGATAGAGTGGGCTTTCACACTTAGGCTTCAAATGGACGTTTGTGGCAGCATCGGTCGACCCACGAGGCCATAATATATCAAATCAAAGATGAATCAGAGGGGTATAGTGGGGGCTATAAACTTCATCTATAGTGATTTATCTTCGGGCCCAATTACCTTTATTTAGGCCCATGAATTTGATAAAGTGGGCTTTTGCACTTGTGCTTCAAATGGACGTTCGTGGTAGCATCGGCTAACCCACGTGGCCTATAATATACCAAATCAAAGCTGAATCAGAGGACCATAATGGGGGCTATGAACATCATCTATAGTGGGTTGTCTTCGAGGCGAAATATTTTTGTATAGGCCCATGGATTTGATAGAGTGGGCTTTTGCACTCGGGCTTTAAATGGACATTCGTGGCAGCATCGGTTGACCCACGGGGCCCATAATATATCAAATTGAAGCTAAATCAGAGAGGTATAATAAGGGCTATAAAAATCATCTATAGCAGTTTGTATTCGGGCCCAAAGACCTTTGTTTAGGACCATGGATTTGATAGAGTAGGCTTTCACACTTTGGCTTCAAATGGATGTTCGTAGCAGCATCGGTTGACCCATGGGGCCCATAATATATTTAATCAAAGCTGAATCAAAGGGCTATAATGGGGGCTATAAACTTCATCTATAGCGGGCCGTCTTCGGGCCCAAATATTTTTATGTAGGCCTATGGATTTGATAGAGTGGGCTTTTGCACTTGGGCTTCAAATGGACATTCATGGCAACATCGGTTGACCCACGGGGCCCATAATAAATCAAATCAAAGCTGATTGAGGAGGCCATAATGGGGGCTATAAACTTCATCTATAGCAGTTTGTCCTCGAGCCCAAATACCTTTGTTTAGACCTATGAATTTGATAGAGTGGGCTTTCACTCTTGGTCTTCAAATAGACGTTCGTGGCAGCATCCGTTGACCCACGGGGCCTATAATATATCAAATCGAAGCTGACTTAGAGGGCTATAATGGCAGCAATAAACTTCATCTATAGCGATTTTTCTTCAGGCCCAAATACCATTGTTTAGGCCCATGGATTTGATAGAGTGGGCTTTCACACTTAGGCTTTAAATGGATGTTCATGGCATCATCGGTTGACCCATGGGGCCCATAAAATATCAAATCGAAGCTGACTCAGAGGGCTATAATAGGGGCTAAAAAATTCATCTATAGTGATTTGTCTTTAGGCCCAAATACCTTTGTTAAGGCCCATGGATTTGATAGAGTGGGCTTTCGTACTTGGGCTTTAAATGGACGTTCGTGGCTGCATCAGTTGACCCACAGGGCCCATAATATATCAAATCAAAGCTGACTCTAGAGGCTATAATGGGGGCTATAAACTTCATCTATAGCGGTTTGTCTTTGGGCCCAAATAACTTTGTTTAGACCCATGAGTTTAATAGAGTAGGCTTTCGCTCTTGGTCTTCAAACGGACGTTCGTGGTAGCATCGGTTGACCCGCAGGGCCAATAATATATCAAATCAAAGCTGACTCAGGTGGCTATAATAGGGGCTATAAACGTCATCTATAGTAGTTTTCCTTGGGGCCTAAATACATTTGTTTAGACCCATGAAATTGACAGAGTGGGCTTTCGCTCTAGGACTTCAAATGGACATTCAAGGCAGCATAAGTTGACCCACGGGGCCCATAATATATCAAATCGAAGCTGACTCGGAGGGCTATAATGGGGGCTATAAACTTCATCTATAACAGTTTATCCTTGGGCCTAAATACCTTTGTTTAGGCCCATGGATTTGATAGAGTGGGCTTCGGCACTTGGGCTTCAAATAGACGTTTGTGGCACAATTGGTTGACCCACGGGGCCCATAATATATCAAATCAAATCTGAATCAGAGGGTTATAATGGGGGCTATAAAATTCATCTATAACGGTTTGTCTTCGGGCCCAATTACCTTTATTTAGGCCCATGAATTGGATAGAGTGGGCTTTCGCACTTATGCTTCAAATGGATGTTCGTGGTAGCATCGGTTGACCCACAGATCCCATAATATATCAAATCGAAGCTAAATTAGAGGGCTATAATACGAGCTACAAACTTCATCTATAGCAGTTTATGTTTGGGCCCAAAGACCTTTGTTTAAGCCCAGGGATTTGATAGAGTGGGCTTTTGCACTTGGGCTTGAAATGGACGTTTGTGGCAACATCGGTTGACCCACGAGGCCCATAATATATCAAGACAAAGCTAAATCAGAGGGATATAATAGGGGCTATAAACTTCATCTATAGCAGTTTATCTTCGATCTGAAAGACCTTTTTTTATGCCTATTGAGTTTATAGAGTGGGCTTTCGCACTTAGGATTCAAATGGACGTTCATAGCAGCATCGGTTGACCCACGAGGCCCACAATATATTTATCGAAGCTGAATCAGAGGGCTATAATAGGGGCTATAAACTTTATCTATAGCGGGCTGTCTTCAGGCCCAAATATTTTTGTGTACGCCCATGGATTTGATAGAGTGGGCTTTCGCACTTGGGCTTCAAATGGACATTCATGGCAGTATTGGTTGACCAACGGGGCCCATAATATATCAAATTGAAGCTGACCCAAAAGGCTATAATGGGGGCTATAAATTTCATCTATAGCAGTTTATCCTCGGGCCCAAATACCTTTGTTTAGACCCATGAATTTTATAGAGTGGGCTTTCGCTCTTGGTCTTTAAATGGACGTTCGTGGCAGCATCGGTTGACCTACGGGGACCATAATATATCAAATCAAATCTAAATCTGAGTGCTAAATAGGGGTTATAAACTTGCTCTATAGTGGTTTTTTCTTCGGGCCCAAATACCTTTGTATACGCCCATGGATTTGATAGAGTGGGCTTTGGCACTTGGGCTTCAAATGGACGTTCGTGGCAGCATCGGTTGATCCACAGAGCCCATAATATATCAAATCAAAGCTTAATTAGAGGGATATAATAAGGGCTATAAACTTCATCTATATCAGTTTATCTTCGGGCCCAAAGACCCTTGTTTAGGCCCATGGATTTGAGAGGGTGGGCTTTCGTACTTGGGCTTCAAATATAAGTTCGTGGTAGCATTGGTTGACCCACGAGGCCCATAATATATTAAATCGAAGCTAACTTAGGAGGCTATAATGGGGGCTATAAACTTCATCTATAGCGGTTTTTCCTTCGGCCCAAATACCTTTTTTTAGACCCATGAATTTTATAGAGTGGGCTTCCACTCTTGGTCTTCAAATGGATGTTCGTGGTAGCATCGGTTGACCCATGGGGACCATAATATATCAAATCAAATCTGAATCAGAGTGCTATAGTGGGGGCTATAAACTTCGTCTATAGCAGTTTGTCTTTGGGCCCAAATATCTTTGTTTAGGACCATGGATTTGATAGATTGGGATTTCACACTTGGGCTTCAAATGTAGATTCATGGCAGCATCAGTTGACCGACGGGGCCCATAATAAATCAAATCAAAGCTGAGTTAGAGGGCTATAATGGGGGCTATAAATTTAATCTATAGCAATTTCTCTTTAGGCCCTAATACCTTTGTTTAGGCCCATGAATTTGATATAGTGGGCTTTCGCACTTGGGCTTCAAATGGACGTTCGTGGCAGCATCGGTTGACCCACGGGGCCCATAATATATCAAATCGAAGTTGACTTAGGATGCTATAATGGGAGCTATAAACTTCATCAATAGCGGTTTGTGCTCGGGCCCAAATACCTTTGTTTAGACCCATGAATTTTATAGAGTGGGCTTTCGCTCTTGGTCTTCAAATGAATGTTCGTGGTAGCATCGATTGACCCACGGGGACCATAATATATCAAATCAAATCTGAATCAAAGCGCTATAGTGGGGGTTATAAACTTCATCTATAGCGGTTTATCTTCGGGCCAAAATATCTTTGTTTAGAACCATGGATTTGATAGATTGGGATTTCGCACTTGGGCTTCAAATGGAGGTTCATGGTAGCATCAGTTGACCCACGGGGCCTAGAATAAATCACATCAAAGCTGAGTCAGAGGGCTATAATGGGGACTATAAATTTAATCTATAGTGATTTATCTTTGGGCCTAAATACCTTTGTTTAGGCCCATGAATTTAATAGAGTGGGCTTTCACACTTGGGCTTCAAATGGACGTTCGTGACAGCATCGGTTGATCCACGGAGCCCATATTATATCAAATCAAAGCTGAATCAGAGGGCTATAATGGGGGCTATAAACTTCTTTTATAGTAGTTTATCTTTCGAGGCCAAAGACCTTTGTTTAGGCCCATGGATTTGATAGAGTGGGCTTTCGCACTTGAGCTTCAAATGGACATTTGTAGCAGCATCGGTTGGTCCACGGGGCCCATAATATATATTTAATCGAAGCTGAATCATAGAGCTATAATGGCGGCTTTAAACTTCATCTATAGCGGGTCATTTTCGGGCCTAAATATTTTTGTGTAAGCCCATGGATTTGATAGAGTGGGCTTTCGTACTTGGGCTTCAAATGGACGTTTGTGGTAGCATCGACTGACCCATAGGGCCCATAATATATTAAATCGAAGCTGACTCAGGAGGCTATCATGGGGGCTATAAACTTCATCTATAGCGGTTTGTCTTTGGACCTAAATACCTTTGGTTAGACCCATGAATTTAATAGAGTGGGCTTTCATGCTTGGGCTTCAAATGGACGTTCATGGCAGCATCGGTTAACCCACGGGGCTGATAATATATCAAATTAAAGCTGAATCAAAGAGCTAAAATGGGGGCTATAAACTTCATCTATAGCAGTTTGTCTTCAAGCCCAAAGACCTTTATTTAGGCCCATGGATTTGATGGAATGGGCTTTCGCACTTGGGCTTCAAATGGACGTTCGTGGTAGCATCGATTGACCCACGGGGCCTATAATATATAAGATCGAAGTTGAATTAGAGGGCTATAATTGGGGCTATAAACTTCATCTACAGTGGCTCGTCTTAGAGACCAAATATTTTTATGTAGCTCCATGGATTTGATAGAGTGGGCTTTTGCACATGGGCTTCAAATGGACGTTCGTGGCAGCATTGGTTGACCCATAGGGCCCATAATAAATCAATCAAAGCTTACTCAGAGGCCTATAATAGGGGCTATAAACTTCATCTATAGCGGTTTGCCTTCGGACCAAAATACCTTTGTTTAGGCCCATGATTTTAATAGAGTGGGCTTTCGCACTTGTGCTTCAAATGGACGTTCGTGACAGCATTGGTTGATCCATGGAGCCCATAAGATATCAAATTGAAGATGAATCAAAGGGCTATAATGGGGGCTATAAACTTCATCTATAGCAGTTTATCTTCAAGCCTAAAGACCTTTATTTAGGCCCATGGATTTGATGGAATGGGCTTTTGCACTTGGGCTTCAAATGGATGTTCGTGGTAACATCGATTGACCCACGGGGCCCATAATATATAAGATCGAAGCTGAATCAGAGGGCTATAATTGGGGCTATAAACTTCATCTATAGCGGGTCATCTTAGAGACCAAATATTTTTATGTAGGTCCATGGATTTGATAGAGTGGGCTTTCATGCTTGGGCTTCAAATGGACATTCGTGGGTAGCGTCAGTTGACCCACGGGGCCCATAATATCAAATCGAAGTTGACTCCAGAGGCCATAATGGGGGCTATAAACTTCGTCTTTAGCGGTTTGTCTTTGCGGCCAAATACCATTGTTTATACCCATGAATTTAATAGAGTAGGCTTTCGCTCTTAGACATCAAATGGATGTTCGTGGCGGCATCGGTTGACTCGCGGGGCGCATAATATATAAAATCAAAGTTGACTGAGGAGGCTATAATAGGGACTATAAACTTTGTTTATAGCGGTATGTCCAAGGGCCTAAATACCTTTGTTTCGACCCATGAATTTGAATGAGTCGGCTTTCGATCTTGGACTTCAAATGGACATTCATGGAAACATCAGTAGACCCACGGGGCCCATAATATATCAAATCGAAGCTAAATCAGAGGGCTATAAACTTCATCTATAGTGGTTTATCTTCGGGCCCAAATACCTTTGTTTAGGCCCATGGATTTGATAGAGTGGGCATTCGTACTTGGGCTTCAAATAGACGTTCGTGGCAGTATCGGTTGACCCACGGGGCCCATAATATATCAAATCGAAGCTAACTTAAGAGGCTATAATGGGGGCTATAAATTTCATCTATAGCGGTTTTTCCTTCGGCCCAAATACCTTTGTTTGGACCCATGAATTTTATAGAGTGGGCTTCCACTCTTGGTCTTCAAATGGATGTTCGTGGTAGCATCGGTTGACCCATGGGGACCATAATATATCAAATCAAATCTGAATCAGAGTGCTATAGTGGGGGCTATAACCATCGTCTATAGCAATTTGTCTTCGGGCCCAAATATCTTTGTTTAGGACTATGGATTTGATAGATTGGGATTTCACACTTGGGCTTCAAATGTAGATTCATGGCAGCATCAGTTGACCGACGGGGACCATAATAAATCAAATCAAAGCTGAGTTAGAAGGCTATAATGGGGGCTATAAATTTAATCTATAGCAATATCTCTTCGGGCCCTAATACCCTTGTTTAGGCCCATGAATTTGATATAGTGGGCTTTCGCACTTGGGCATCAAATGGACGTTCGTGGCAGCATCGGTTGACCCATGGGGCCCATAATATATCAAATCGAAGCTGACTTAGGATGCTATAATGGGAGCTATAAACTTCATCAATAGCGGTTTATGCTCGGGTCCAAATACCTTTGTTTAGGCCCATGAATTTTATAGAGTGGGCTTTCCCTCTTGGTCTTCAAATGAATGTTCGTGGTAGCATCGGTTGACCCACGGGGACCATAATATATCAAATCAAATCTGAATCAAAGCGCTATAGTGGGGGTTATAAACTTCGTCTATAGCGGTTTGTCTTCGGGCCAAAATATCTTTGTTTAGAGCCATGGATTTGATAGATTGGGCTTTCGCACTTGGGCTTCAAATGGAGGTTCATGGTAGCATCAGTTGACCCACGGGGCCTAGAATAAATCAAATCAAAGCTGAGTCCGAGGGCTATAATGGGGACTATAAATTTAATCTATAGTGATTTATCTTCGGGCCTAAATACCTTTGTTTAGGCCCATGAATTTGATAGAGTGGGCTTTCGCACTTGGGCTTCAAATGGACGTTCGTGGTAGCATCGGTTGATCCACGGAGCCCATATTATATCAAATCGAAGCTGAATCAGAGGGCTATAATGGGGGCTATAAACTTCCTCTATAGTAGTTTATCTTCGAGGCCAAAGACCTTTGTTTAGGCCCATGGATTTGATAGAGTGGGCTTTCGCACTTGAGCTTCAAATGGACATTTGTAGCAGCATCGGTTGGCCCACGGGGCCTACAATATATTTAATCGAAGCTGAATCATAGAGCTATAATGGGGGCTTTAAACTTCATCTATAGCGGGCCATCTTCGGGCCTAAATATTTTTGAGTAAGCCCATGGATTTGATAGAGTGGGCTTTCATACTTGGGCTTCAAATGGACGTTTGTGGTAGCATCGATTGACCCATAGGGCCCATAATATATTAAATCGAAGCTGACTCAGGAGGCTATCATGGGGCCTATAAACTTCATCTATAGCGGTTTGTCTTTGGACCTAAATACCTTTGGTTAGACCCATGAATTTAATAGAGTGGGCTTTCGTGCTTGGGCTTCAAATGGACGTTCATGGCAGCATCGGTTAACCCACGGGGCCGATAATATATCAAATTGAAGCTGAATCAAAGAGCTATAATGGGGGCTATAAACTGCATCTATAGCAGTTTTTCTTCAAGCCCAAAAACCTTTATTTAGGCCCATGGATTTGATGGAATGGGCTTTCGCACTTGGGCTTCAAATGGACGTTCGTGGGTAGCATCGATTGAGCCACGAGGCCCATAATATATAACATCGAAGTTGAATCAGAGGGCTATAATTGGGGCTATAAACTTCATCTATAGCGGCTCGTCTTAGAGACCAAATATTTTTATATAGGTCCATGGATTTGATAGAGTGGGCTTTTGCACTTGGGCTTCAAATGGACGTTCATGGCAGCATTGGTTGAACCACAGGGCCCATAATAAATCAATCAAAGCTTACTCAGAGGCCTATAATAGGGGCTATAAACTTCATCTATAGCGGTTTGCCTTCGGACCTAAATACCTTTGTTTAGGCCCATGATTTTAATAGAGTGGGCTTTCGCACTTGTGCTTCAAATGGACGTTTGTGACAGCATTGGTTAATCCATGGAGCCCATAAGATATCAAATTGAAGATGAATCAAAGGGCTATAATGGGGGCTATAAACTTCATCTATAGCAGTTTACCTTCAAGCCTAAAGACCTTTATTTAGGCCCATGGATTTGATGGAATGGGCTTTTGCACTTGGGCTTCAAATGGATGTTCATGGTAACATCGATTGACCCACGGGGCCCATAATATATAAGATCGAAGCTGAATCAGAGGGCTATAATTGGGGCTATAAACTTCATCTATAGCGGGTCATCTTAGAGACCAAATATTTTTATGTAGGTCCATGGATTTGATAGAGTGGGCTTTCATGCTTGGGCTTCAAATGGACATTCGTGGCAGCGTCAGTTGACCCATGGGGCCCATAATATCAAATCGAAGTTGACTCCAGAGGCCATAATGGGGGCTATAAACTTCATCTTTAGCGGTTTGTCTTTGCGGCCAAATACCGTTGTTTACACCCATGAATTTAATAGAGTAGGCTTTCGCTCTTAGTCGTCAAATGGACGTTCGTGACGGCATCAGTTCACTCGCGGGGTGCATAATATATAAAATCAAAGCTGATTGAGGAGGCTATAATAGGGACTATAAACTTTGTTTATAGTGGTTTGTCTAAGGCCCTAAATACCTTTGTTTCGACCCATGAATTTGAATGAGTCGGCTTTCGATCTTGGACTTCAAATGGACATTCATGGAAACATCAGTAGACCCACGGGGCCCATAATATATCAAATCAAAGCTAACTCAGAGGGCTATAAACTTCATCTATAGCAGTTTATCTTCGGGCCCAAATACCTTTGTTTAGGCCCATGGATTTGATAGAGTGGGCATTCGTACTTGGGCTTAAAATAGACGTTCGTGGCAGTATCGGTTGACCCACGGGGCCCATAATATATCAAATCGAAGCTAACTTAGGAGGCTATAATGGGGGCTATAAACTTCATCTATAGTAGTTTTTCCTTTGGCCCAAATACCTTTGTTTAGACCCATGAATTTTATAGAGTGGGCTTCCACTCTTGGTCTTCAAATGGATGTTCGTGGTAGCATCGATTGACCCATAGGGACCATAATATATCAAATCAAATCAGAATCAGAGTGCTATAGTGGGGGCTATAAACTTCGTCTATAGCGGTTTGTCTTCGGGCCCAAATATCTTTGTTTAGGACTATGGATTTGATAGATTGGGATTTCACACTTAGGCTTCAAATGTAGATTCATGGCAGCATCAGTTGACCGACGGGGCCCATAATAAATCAAATCAAAGCTGAGTTAGAGGGCTATAATGGGGGCTATAAATTTAATCTATAGCAATTTCTCTTCGGGCCCTAATACCTTTGTTTAGGCCCATGAATTTGATATAGTGGGCTTTCGCACTTGGGCTTCAAATGGATGTTCGTGGTAGCATCGGTTGACCCATGGGGCCCATAATATATCAAATCGAAGCTGACTTAGGATGCTATAATGGGAGCTATAAACTTCATCAATAGCGATTTATGCTCGGGCCCAAATACCTTTGTTTAGGCCCATGAATTTTATAGAGTGGGCTTTCCCTCTTGGTCTTCAAATGAATGTTCGTGGTAGCATCGGTTGACCCACGGGGACCATAATATATCAAATCAAATCTGAATCAAAGCGCTATAGTGGGGGTTATAAACTTCGTCTATAGCGGTTTGTCTTCGGGACAAAATATCTTTGTTTAGAACCATGGATTTGATAGATTGGGCTTTCGCACTTGGGCTTCAAATGGAGGTTCATGGTAGCATCAGTTAACCCACGGGGCCTAGAATAAATCAAATCAAAGCTGAGTCAGAGGGCTATAATGGGGACTATAAATTTAATCTATAGTGATTTATCTTTGGGCCTAAATACCTTTGTTTAGGCCCATGAATTTGATAGAGTTGGCTTTCGTACTTGGGCTTCAAATGGACGTTCGTGGCAGCATCGGTTGATCCACGGAGCCCATATTATATCAAATCGAAGCTGAATCAGAGGGCTATAATGGGGGCTATAAACTTCTTCTATAGTAGTTTATCTTCGAGGCCAAAGACCTTTGTTTAGGCCCATGGATTTGATAGAGTGGGCTTTCGCACTCGATCTTCAAATGGACATTTGTAGCAGCATCGGTTGGCCCATGGGGCCCATAATATATTTAATCAAAGCTGAATCATAGAGCTATAATGGGGGCTTTAAACTTCATCTATAGCGGGCCGTCTTCGGGCCTAAATATTTTTGTGTAAGCCCATGGATTTGATGGAGTGGGCTTTCGTACTTGGGCTTCAAATGGACGTTTGTGGTAGCATCGATTGACCCATAAGGCCCATAATATATTAAATCGAAGCTGACTCAGGAGACTATCATTGGGGCTATAAACTTCATCTATAGCGGTTTGTCTTTGGACCTAAATACCTTTGGTTAGACCCATGAATTTAATAGAGTGGGCTTTCGTGCTTGGGCTTCAAATGGACGTTCATGGCAGCATCGGTTAACCCACGGGGCCGATAATATATCAATATTAAGTTGAATCAAGGAGCTATAATGGGGGCTATAAACTTCATCTATAGCAGTTTGTCTTCAAGCCCAAAGACCTTTATTTAGGCCCATGGATTTCATGGAATGGGCTTTCGCACTTGGGCTTCAAATGGACATTCGTGGTAGCATCGATTGAGCCACGGGGCCCATAATATATAAGATCAAAGCTGAATCAAAGGGCTATAATTGGGGCTATAAACTTCATCTATAGCAGGTCGTCTTAGAGACCAAATATTTTTATGTAGGTTCATGGATTTGATAGAGTGGGCTTTTGCACATGGGCTTCAAATGGACGTTCGTGGCAGCATTGGTTGACCCACAGGGCCCATAATAAATCAATCAAAGCTTACTCAGAGGCCAATAATGGGGGCTATAAACTTCATCTATAGCGGTTTGCCTTCGGACCCAAATACCTTTGTTTAGGCCCATGATTTTGATAGAGTGGGCTTTCGCACTTATGCTTCAAATGGACGTTCGTGGCAGCATCGGTTGATCCACGGAGCCCATAATATATCAAATTGAAGATGAATCAAAGGGATATAATGGGGGCTATAAACTTCATCTATAGCAGTTTATCTTCAAGCCCAAAGACCTTTATTTAGACCCATGGATTTGATGGAATGGGCTTTCGCACTTGGGCTTTAAGTGGACGTTCGTAGTAACATCGATTGACCCACGGGGCCCATAATATATAAGATCGAAGCTGAATCAAAGGGCTATAATTGGGGCTATAAACTTCATCTATAGCGGGTCATCTTAGAGACCAAATATTTTTATGTAGGTCCATGGATTTGATAGAGTGGGCTTTCATGCTTGGGCTTCAAATGGACATTTGTGGTAGCGTCAGTTGACCCACGGGGCCCATAATATCAAATCGAAGTTGACTCCGGAGGCCATAATGGGGGCTATAAACTTCGTCTTTAGCGGTTTGTCTTTGCGGCCAAATACCTTTGCTTATACCCATGAATTTAATAGAGTAGGCTTTCGCTCTTAGTCGTCAAATGGACGTTCGTGGCGGCATCGATTGACTCACGGGGTGCATAATATATAAAATCAAAGCTGACTGAGGAGGCTATAATAGGGGCTATAAACTTTGTTTATAGCGGTTTGTCCAAGGGCCTAAATACCTTTGTTTCGACCCACGAATTTGAATGAGTCGGCTTTCGATCTTGGACTTCAAATGGACATTCATGGCAACATCAGTAGACCCACGGGGCCCATAATTATTCAAATCAAAGCTAACTCAGAGGCTATAAACTTTGTTCTCCAGCGGCTTGTCTTCGGGCCCAAATACATTTGTTTAGGCCCATGGATTTGATAGAGTGGGCATTCGCACTTGGGCTTCAAATAGACGTTCGTGGCAGCATCGGTTGACCCACGGGGCCCATAATATGTCAAATCAAAGCTAAATTATAGGGGTATAATGGGGGCTATAAACTTCATCTATAGCGATTTGTCTTCAGGCCCAATTACCTTTGTTTAGGCCCATGAATTTGATAGAGTGGGGCTTTCCCACTTGTGCTTCAAATGGACGTTCGTGGCAGCATCGACTGACCCTCGTGGCCCATAATATATCAAATCAAAGCTGAATCAGTGGGCCATAATGGGGGCTATGAACTTCATCTATAGGGAGTCATCTTCAGGGCTAAATATTTTAGTTCAGGCCCATGGATTTGATAGAGTGGGCTTTCACACTCGGGCTTCAATTGGACGTTCGTGGCAGCATCGATTGACCCACAGGGCCCATAATATATCAAATCGAGCTAAATTAGAGGGCTATAATGGGGGCTATAAACATCATCTATAGCAGTTTGTCTTCGGCCCCAAAGACCTTTGTTTAGGCCCATGGATTTGATAGAGTGGGCTTTCATACTTTGGCTTCAAATGGACGTTCGTAGCAGCATTCGGTTGACCCACGGGGTTCACAATATGTTTAATCGAAGTTGAATCAGAGGGCTTTAAATGGGGCTATAAAATTCATCTGTAGTGGGCTGTCTTCGGGCCCATATATTTTTTGTTAGGCCCCATGGATTTGATAGAGTAGGCTATCACACTTGGGCCTTCAAATGGACGTTCGTGGCAACATCGGTTGACCCACGGGGCCTATAATATATCAAATCGAAGCTGACTGAGGAGGCTATAATGGGGGCTATAAACTTCATCTATAGAGGTTTTTCCTTTAGCCCAAATACCTTTTTTTACACCTATGAATTTGATAGAGTGGGCTTTCGCTCTTAGTCTTCAAATGGAAGATCGTGGCAGCATCGGTTGACCCACGGGGCCCATAATATGTCAAATCGAAGCTGATGCAGAGGGCTATAATGGGGCCTATAAACTTCATCTATAGCAGTTTGTCTTCAGGCCCAATTACCTTTGTTTAGGCCCATGAATTTGATAGAGTTGGCTTTTGCACTTGGCCTTCAAATGGACGTTCATGGCAGCTTCGGTTGACCTACAGGGCCCATAATATAACAAATCAAAGCTAACTCAAAGGGCTATAATGGGGGGCTATAACATTCATCTATAATGGTTTGTCTTAGGGCCTAAATACCTTTGTTTAGGCCCATGGATTTGATAGAGTGGGCTTTCTCACTTGGGCTTCAAATGGACGTTCGTGGCTACATCGGTTGACTCCAAAGGCTATAATGGGGGCTATAAACTTCTTTTATAGTGGTTTGTCGTTGAGCCCAAATACCTTTTTTTAGACCCATGAGTTTAATAGAGTGGGCTTTCGCTCTTGGTCTTCCAATGGATGTTCATGGCAGCATCGGTTGACCCGTAGAGCCTATAATATATCAAATCAAAGCTGAGTTAGGAGGCTATAATAGGGGCTATAACATCATCTATAGCAGTTTGTCCTCGGGCCTAAATACCCTTGTGTTTAGACCCATGAATTTGATAGAGTGGGCTTTTGCTCTTGGACTTCAAAACGGATGTTCCTAGCAGCATCGGTTGACCCCACGGGGCCTATAATATATCAAATCGAACCTGACTCGGAGGGATATTAGTGGGGGCTATAAACTTCATCTATAGTGGTTTGTCTTCGGGCCCAAATTACCTTTATTTAGGGCCTATGAATTTGATAGAGTGAGCTTTCGCACTTGGGATTCAAATGGACGTTCGTGGCAGCATCGGTTGATCCATGGAGCCCATTATATATCAAATCGAAGCAGACTCAGAGGGGTATATAGCAGTTTATCTTTGTGCCCAAATACTTTGGTTTAGGCCCTTGGATTTAATAGAGTGCGCTTTCGCACTTGGGCTTCAAATGGACGTTCGTGCAGCATCGGTTGACCCATGGGGCCATTAATATATCAAATCGAAGCTGAATTAAAGTCCTATAATGGAGGCCAGAAACTTTATCTATAGCGGGCCGTCTTTGGGCCCAAATATTTTTGTTTAGGACCCCATGGATTTGATAGAGTTGACTTTCGCAACTTGGGCTTCAAATGGACGTTTGTGGCAGCATCTATTGACCCACGAGGCCCATAATATATAAAATTGAAGCTGATCAGAGGGCTATAAGGGGGGCTATAAACTTCATCTATAGCGGTTTGTGTTTGGGCCCAAATACCTTTGTTTAGGACCATTAATTTAATAAAGTGGGCTTCGCACCTGGGCTTCAAATGGATGTTCATGGCAGCATCGGTTGACCCACGGAGCCCATAATATATCAAATCGAAGCTGACTCAAAATGGTATAATAGGGGCTATAAGCTTCATCTATAGTAGTTTCTCTTCGGGCCCAAATTCCTTTGTTTATACCCATGAATTTGATAGAGTGGGCTTCCACACATGGGCTTCAAATGGACGTTCGTGGCAGCATCGGTTGACCACAGTGCCCATAATATATCAAATCGAATATGAATCAGAGGGCTATAATTGGGTCTATACACTTCATCTATAGCGGTTTGTCTTCGGGCCCAAATACCTTTGTTTTAGGCCCATGAATTTGATAGAGTGGGCTTTCGTACTTGGGCTTCAAATGGACGTTCGTGGGCAGTATCGGTTGACTGACAGGGCCCATAATATATTAAATCGAAGTTGAATCAGAGGGCTATAATGGGGGCTATAAAATTTGTCTATAGCGGTTAGTCTTCGGGCTCAAATACCTTTGTTTAGGCCCATGGATTTGATAAAGTGGGCTTTGGTACTTGGGCTTCAAATGTACGTTCGTGGTAGCATCGATTGACCCACAGAGCCGATAATATATCATATCAAACCTAACTTAGAGGACAATAATGGGGGCTATAAGCTTCAATAAATAGCGGTTATTCTTCGGGCCCAAATACCTTTGTTTACGCCCCATGAATTTGATAGAGTGGGATTTCATACTTGGGCTTCAAATGGGACATTCGTGGCAGCATCGATTGACCCACGGGGCCCAAAAATATATCAAATCGAATCTGAATCAGAGGGGCTATAATAGGGGCTATAAACTTTATCTATAGTGGTTTGTCATCGGGCCCAAATTACTTTGTTTGGGTCCATGAATTTGATAGAGTGGGCTTTCGCACTTGCGCTTCAAAAAGGATGTTCGTGGCAACATCGGTTAACCCACGGGGCCCATAATATATCAAATTGAAGCTGAATGAGAGGGCTATAATGGGGGCTATAAACTTCTTCTATAACAGCATTTTCTTCGGGCCTAAATACCTTTGTTTAGGTCCATTAAAGTGATAGAGTGGGCTTTCACACATGGGCTTCAAATGGACATTCGTGGCAGCATCAGTTGATCCATGGGGTCCATAATATATCAAATCAAAGCTAACTCAGAGGGCTATAATGAGAGCTATAAACTTTGTATATAGCAGTTTTTCTTCGAGCGCAAATACCTTTCTTTAGGCCATGAATTTATTAGAGTGGGCTTGCATACTTAGGCTTCAAATGGACGTTTGTGGCAACATCGTTTGACCCACGGGGCTCATAATTATATCAAAAACGAAGTTGAATCAAAGGGCTATATTGGACACTATAAATTTCTTCTATACAAATTTGTCTTCGGGCCCAAATACCTTTGTTTAGGCCTACGGATTTGAGAGAGTGGGCTTTCACACTTGGGCTTCAAATGGACGTTCGGGGCAGCATCAGTTGACCCATGGGGCCCATAATATATCAAATCAAAGCTGAATTAGACAGATATAATGGGGGCTATACACTTCATCTATAGCGGTTTGTCTTCGCACGCAAATACCTTAGTTTAGGCCCCATGAATTTGATAGAGTGTGCTTTCATACTTGGGTTTCAAAATGGACGTTCGTGGCAACATCCGGTTGACCCACAGGGCCCATAATATATCAAATTGAAGCTAAATTAGAGGGCTATAATAGTGGCATATAAAATTCATCTATAGCGGTTTGTCTTCGATCTCAAATACCTTTGTTTAGGGCCATAGATTTGATAGTATGTGGCTTTTCGCACTTAGGCTTCAAATGGACGTTCGTGGCAGCATCGGTTGACCCACGGAGCCGATAATATATCATATCAAACCTAACTAAGAATGCTAAAATGGGGGCTGTAACCTTCGTATATAGAAATTATTCTTCAGGACCAAATACCTTTGCTTAGGCCCATGAATTTGATAGAGTGGGCTTGCGCACTTAGGCTTTAAATGGACGTTCGTGACAACATCGGTTGACCCACGGGGCCCATAATATATCAAATGAAAGTTGAATCGGAGGGCTATAATGGGGGCTATAAACTTATTCTATAGCGATTTGTCTTCGGGCCCAAATACCTTTGTTTAGGCCCATGGATTTGATAGAGTGGGCTTTCACACTTGGGCTTCAAATGGACGTTCATGTTAGCATCGGTTGACTTTCACACTTGGGCTTCAAATGGACGTTCATGTTAGCATCGGTTGACCCACGGAGCCAATAATATATCAAATCGAAGATGACTCAAAGAGCTATAATGGTGGCTATAAACTTAATCTATAGCATTTTGTGTTCGGGGGACAAATACATTTGTTTAGGCCCATGAATTTGCTAGTGTGGGGTTTCGCACTTGGGCTTCAAATGGACGTTCATGGCAGCATCGGTTAACCCACAGGGCCCATAATATACCAAATCAAATATAAATCAGAGGGCTATAATAGGGGCTACAAACTTCATCTATAGTGGTTTTTCATCGGGCCCAAATACCTTTCTTTAGGCCTATGAATTTGATAGAGTGGGCTTTCGCACTTGGGCTTTAAATGGACGTTTGAGGCAGCATCGGTTGACCCACTGGGCCCATAATATATCAAATCGAAGTTGAATTAGAGGGCTATAATGGGTCCTATAAACTTCTTCTATAGCGGTTTGTCTTCGGGCCAAAATACCTTTGTTTAGGCCTATGGATTTGATAAAGTGGGCTTTCACACTTGGGCTTCAAATGGACGTTCATGTCAGCATCGGTTGACCCACGGAGCCAATAATATATCAAATCGAAGATGACTCAAAGAGCTATAATGGTGGCTATAAACTTAATCTATAGCATTTTGTGTTCGGGGACAAATACATTTGTTTAGGCCCATGAATTTGATAGTGTGGGGATTCGCACTTGGGCATCAAATGGACGTTCTTGGCAGCATCAGTTAACCCACAGGGCCCATAATATATCAAATAGAATGTGAATCAGAGGGCTATAATGGGGGCTATAAACTTCATCTATTGTGGTTTGTCATCGGGCGTAAATACCTTTGTTTAGGCCCATGAATTTGATAAAGTGGGCTTCCGCACTTGGGCTTCAAATGGACGTTCGAGGCAGCATCGGTTGACCCATGGGGCCCATAATATATCAAATCGAAGCTGACTCAGAGGGATATAATGGGGGCTATAAACTGCATCTATAGGGGGCCGTCTTCAGGTCCAAATACTATTGTGTAGGCCCATGGATTTGATAGAGTGGGCTTTCGTACTTGGGCTTCAAATGGACGTTCGAGGCAGCATCGGTTGACCCACAAGGCCCATAATATATCAAATCGAAGCTAACTCAGAAGGCTATAAAATTTGTCTATAGCAGTTTGTCTTTAGACCCAAATACCCTTCTTTCTGCCCATGAATTTGATAGAGTAGGCCTTCACACTTGGGCTTCAAATGGACGTTCGTGGCAGCATTGATTGACCCACGGGGCCCATAATATATCAAATTGAAGCTAAATTAGAGGGCTATAATGGGAGCTATAAAATTCATCTATAGCGGTTTGTCTTCGATCTCAAATACCTTTATTTAGGCCCATGGATTTGATAGAGTGGGCTTTCGTGCTTGGGCTTCAAATGGACATTCGTGGCAGCATCGATTGACCCACAAAGTCGATAATATATCATATCGAAGCTGACTCAAAGGGCTATAATAGGGGCTATAAAATTTGTCTATAGCGGTTTATCTTCAGGCCCAAATACCTTTGTTTAGTCCCATGAATTTGATAGAGTGGGCTTTCATACTTGGGCTTCAAATGGACGTTCATGGCAATATCGGTTGACCCACGCGGCCCATAATATGTCAAATTGAAGCTAAATTAGAGGGCTATAATGGGGACTATAAACTTCATCTATAGCGGTTTTTCTTTAGGCCCAAATACCTTTGTTTATGCCCATGAATTTGATAGAGTGGGATTTCACACTTCGGCTTCAAATGGACGTTCGTGGCAGCATCGGTTGAACCACGGGACCCATAATAAATCAAATCTAATCTAATTCAAAGGGCTATAGTGGGGGCCAAAAACTTCATCCATAGCGGTTTGTCTTTAGGCTCAAATACCTTTGTTTATGCTTATGAAGTTGATAGAGTGGCTTTCGCACTTGGGTTTTAAGTGGACGTTCATGGTGGCATTGGTTGACCCACGGGGCCCATAATATATCAAATCTAAGATGAATTAGAGGGCTATAATGGGGGCTATAAATGTCATCTATGGCGGGTCATCTTTAGGCCCATATATTTTTGTATAGGCCCATAGATTTGATAGAGTGGGCTTTCGTATTTAGGCTTCAAATGGATGTTCGTGGCAGCATCGATTGACCCACGGGGCCCATGATATGTCAAATCAAAACTGACTTAGAGGGCTATAATGGGGGCTATAAACTTCATCTATAGTGGTTTGTCTTTAGGCCCCAAATACCTTTGTTTATACCCATGAATTTGAAAGAGTGGGCTTTCGCACTTGGGGTTCAAATGGACGTTCGTGGCAGCATCGGTTCACCCATAGGGCCCATAATATATCAAATTGAAGCTGACTCAGAGGGCTATATTATGGGCTATAAACTTCACCTATAACGGTTTGTCTTCGAGCCCAAATACCTATGTTATGCCCCATGGATTTGATAGCATGGGATTTCATACTTGGGCTTCAAATGGACGTTCGTAGGCAGCATCGGCTAACCCATGGGGCCCAAAATATATCAAATCGAAGCTAACTCAGAGGGCTATAATGGAGGCTATAAACTTTATTATAGCGGTTTGTGTTTGGGCCCAAATACCTTTGTTTAGGCCTATTAAATTGATAGAGTTGGCTTTCTCACTTGGGCTTGAAATGGACATTCATGGCAGCATCGGTTGACCTACGGGACCCATAATATATCATATCGAACCTAACTCAGAGGGCCATAATGGAGGCTATAATCTTAATCTATAGCAGTTTGTTTATGCCCATGAATTTGATAGAGTGGGCTTTCATTCTTGTCCTTCAAATGGATGTTCGTGGCAGCATCGATTGCCCACGGGGCCCATCATATATTAAATCGAAGCTGAATCAGTGGGCTATAATGGGGGCTAGAAACTTCATCTATAGCAGGTCGTCTTCGGGTCCAAATATTTTTGTTCAGGCCCATGGATTTGATAGACTGGGCTTTCATACTTGTGCTTCAAATGGATGTTCGTGGCAGCAATGGTTGACCCATAGGCCCATAATATATCAAATCAAAATGACTTATAGGGCTATAATGGGGGCTATAAACTTTGTCTATAGCAGTTTGTCTTCGGGCCAAAATACCTTTGTTTAGGCCTATGAATATGATAGAGTGGGCTTTTGTACTTGGGCTTCAAATGGACGTTTGTGGCAACATCGGTAGACCCACGGGGCCCATAATATATCAAATCGAAGCTGACAGAGAGGGCTATAATGGGGGCTATAAACTTCATCTATAGCAATTTGTCTTAGGGCATAAATATCTTTGTGTAGGCCCATGAATTTGATAGAGTGGGCTTTCATACTTGGGCTTCAAATGGATGTTCGTAGCAGCATCGGTTGACCCACGGGGCCCATAATATCTTAAGTCGAAGCTGAATCAGAGGCCTATAATGGGGGCTTGAAACTTCATCTATAGCGGGTCATCAGCGGGCCCAAATATTTTTGTTCAGGCCCATGGATTTAATAGAGTGGGCTTTTGTACTTGGGCTTCAAATGGGCGCTCGTGGCAGCATCGATTTACCCACGGGGCCCATAATATATTCAATCAAAGCTGACTCAGAGGGCTAGAATGGAGGCTGTAAAATTTGTCTATAGCGGTTTGTCTTCGAGCCCAAATACCTTTGTTTAGGCCCATGAATTTCATAGAGTGGGCTTTCGTACTTGGGCTTCAAGTGGACGTTCGTGGCAGCATCGGTTGACCCACAGAATCCATAATATATCAAATCGAAGCTGACAGAGAGGGCCATAATGGGGACTATGAATTTTGTCTATAGCGGTATGTCTTCAGGCCCAAATACCTTTGTTGAGTCCCATAAATTTGATAGAGTGGGCTTTTGCACTTGGGCTTCAAATGGACGTTTGTGGCATCGGTTGACCCACGGGGCCTATAATATATGAAATCGAAGCTGACTTAGAGGGCTATAATGGGAACTAAAAACTTCTTCTATAGCGGTTTGTCTGATGGCCAAAATATCTTTGTTTAGGCCCATGAATTTGATAGAGTGGGCTTTTATACTTAGGCTTCAAATGGATGTTCGTGGCAGCATCGGTTGACCAACGGGGCCCATAATATATTAAATCAAAGCTAAATCAGAGGGCTATAATAGGGGCTAGAAACTTCATCTATAGATGGGTCGTCTTCGGGCCCAAATATTTTTGTTCAAGCCCATGGATTTGATAGAGTGGGCTTTCGTACTTGGGCTTCAAATGGACGTTTGTGGCAGCATCGGTTGACCCACGGGGCCCATAATATATCAAATCAAAGCTGACTCAGAGGGCTATAATGGGGGCTATAAACTTTGTCTATAGCATTTTTTCTTTGGGCTCAAATACCTTTGGTTAGGCCCATGAATTTGATAGAGTGGGCTTTGGCACTTGGGCTTCAAATGGACGTTCATGGCAGCATCGGTTGACCCACGGGACCCATAATATATCAAATCGAAGCTAATAGAGAGGGCTATAATGTGGGCTATAAACTTTTTCTATAGCGGTTTGTCTTCGGGCCAAAATACCTTTGTTTATTCCCATGAATTTGATAGAGTGGGCTTTCGAACTTGGGCTTCAAATGGACATTCGTGGCAGCATTGGTTGATCCACGGGGCCCATAATATATCAAATCGAAGTTGACTTACGGGGCTATAATGGGGACTATAAACTTCGTCTATAGCGGTTTTGTCTTTAGGCCGAAATACCTTTGTTATGCCAATGAATTTGATAGAGTGGGATTTCACACTTAGGCTCCAAATGGACGTTCGTGGCAGCATTAGTTGACCCACGAGGCCCATAATAAATAAAATCGAACCTAACTCAGAGGGCTATAATGGGGACCAAAAACTTTAAATATAGCGGTTTGTCTTTAGGCACAAATACCTTTGTTTATGCCCATGAATTTGATAGGGTGGCTTTCGCACTTGGGCTTCAAATGGATGTTCATGGCAGCATCGGTTGACCCACGGGGCCCATAATATATCAAATCTAAGCTGAATTAGAGGGCTATAATGGGGGCTATAAACACCATCTATAGCGGGTCGTCTTCAGGCCCATACATTTTTGTGTAGGCGCATTGATTTGATAGAGTGGGATTTCATATTTGGGCTTCAAATGGACGTTCGTGGCAGCATCGGTTGACCCACGGGGCCCATGATATGTCAAATCTAAGCTGACTCAGAGGGCTATAATGGTGGCTATAAACTTCATTTATAGCGGTTTTTCTTTATGCCCAAATGCCTTTGTTTATACCCATGAATTTGAAAGAGTGGGCTTTCGCACTTGGACTTCAAATGGACGTTCATGGCAGCATCGGTTGATCCACGGGGCCCATAATATATCAAATCCAAACTGATAGAGAGGGCTATAATGGGGGTTATAAACTACATCTATAACAGTTTGTCTTAGGGCTAAAATACCTTTATTTAGGCCCATGAATTTGATAGAGTGGGCTTTTATACTTGGGCTTCAAATGGATGTTCGTGGCAGCATCGGTTGACCCACGGAGCCCCATAATATATTAAATCAACGTTGAATCAGAGGGCTACCAGAAACTTCATCTATAGCGGGTCGTCTTCAGGCCCAAATATTTTTGTTCAGCCCATGGATTTGATAGAGTGGGCTTTCATACTTAGGCTTTAAATGGATGTTCGTGGCAGCATCGGTTGACCCACGGGGCCCATAATAAATCAAATCGAAGCTAACTCAGAGGGCTATAATGGGGGCTATAAACTTTTTCTATACTGGCTTGCCTTCGGTCCCAAATACCTTTGTTTAGGCCCATGAATTTGATAGAGTGGGCTTTCACATTTGGGATGGACATTCGTGGCAGCATTGGTTAACCCACCGGGCCCATAATATATCAAATCAAAGCTGAATCAGAGGGCTACAATATGGGCTATAAAATTCATCTATAGCAGTTTGTCTTTAGACCCAAATACCTTTGTTTAGGCCCATGAATTTGATAGAGTGGGCTTTCACACTTGGGCTTCAAATGGACGTTCGTGGCAGCATCGGTTGACCCACAGGGCCCATAATATATTAAATCGAAACTGAATCAGAGCGCTATAATGGGGGCTATAAACTTCATCTATAGCAGGTCATCTTCGGGCCCAAATATTTTTGTTCAGGCCTATGGATTTGATAGAGTGGGCTTTCATACTTAGGCTTCAAATGGATGTTCGTGGCAGCATCGGTTGACACACGGGGCCCATAATATATCAAATCAAAGCTGACAGAGAGGGCTATAATGGGGGCTATAGACTTCATCTATAGTGGTTTGTCATCGGGCCCAAATACCTGTGTTTAGGCCCACGGATTTGATAGAGTGGGCTTTCACACTTGGGCTTCAGCTGGATGTTTGTGGCAGCATCGGTTGACCCACGGAGCCAATAATGTATCAAATCGAAGATGACTCAGAGGGCTATAATGGTGGCTATAAACTTAATATATAGCATTTTGTGTTCGGGGACAAATACATTTGTTTAAGCCCATAAATTTGATAGTGTGGGCTTTCGCACTTGGGCTTCAAATGGACGTTCCTGGCAACTTCTGATGACCCATAGGGCCCATAATATATCAAATCAAATATTAATAAGAGGGCTATAATGGGGGCTATAAATTTCATCAATAGTGGTTTATCATCAGGCCCAAATACCTTTGTTTAGGCCCATGAATTTGATAGCGTGGGCTTTCACACTTGGGCTTCAAATGGACGTTCGTGGCAGCATCGGTTGACCCACGGGGCCCATAATATATCAAATCAAATCTGAATCAGAGGGCTATAATATGGGCTATAAACTTCTTCTATAGCAGTTTGTCTTTAGATGCAAATACCTTTGTTTAGGCCCATGAATTTGATAGAGGGGGCTTTCACACTTAGGCTTCAAATGGACGTTCATGGCAGCATCGGTTGATCCATGGGGCCCCATAATATATCAAATCCAACCTGACAGAGAAGGCTATAATGGGAGATATAAACCACATCTATAACGGTTTATCTTAGGGCAAAAATACCTTTATTTAGGCCCATGAATTTGATAGAGTGGGCTTTTATACTTGGGCTTCAAATGGATGTTCGTGGCAGTATCGGTTGACCAACGGAGCCCATAATATATTAAATCAAAGCTGAATCAGAGGGCTATAATGGGGGCTAGAAACTTCATCTATAGCGGGTCGTCTTCAGGCCCAAATATTTTTGTTCAGGCCCATGGATTTGATAGAGTGGGCTTTCGTACTTAGGCTTTAAATGGATGTTCGTGGCAGCATCGGTTGACCCACGGGGCCCATAATAAATCAAATCGAAGCTAACTCAGAGGGCTATAATGAGGGCTATAAACTTTTTCTATAGTGGCTTGTCTTCGGTCCCCAAATACCTTTGTTTAGGACCATGAATTTGATAGAGTGGGCTTTCACACTTGGGCATTAAATGGATGTTCGTGGCAGCATTGGTTGACCTACCGGGCCGATAATATATCAAATCAAAGCTAAATCAGAGGGCTACAATATAGGCTATAAAATTCATCTATAGCGGTTTGTCTTTAGACCCAAATATCTTTTATTTAGGTCCATGAATTTGATAGAGTGGGCTTTTACACTTGCTTGGGCTTTAAATGGACATTCGTGGCAGCATCGGTTGACCCACAGGGCCCATAATATATTAAATTAAAACTGAATCAGAGCGCTATAATGGGGGCTATAAACTTCATCTATAGCAGGTCATCTTCGGGCCCAAATATTTTTGTTCAGGCCTATGGATTTGATAGAGTGGATTTTCATACTTAGGCTTCAAATGGACGTTCATCGGCAGCATCGGTTGACACATGGGGCCCATAATATATCAAATCGAAGCTGACAGAGAGGGCTATAATGGGGGCTATAGAATTCATCTATAGTTGTTTGTCATCGGGCCCAAATACCTGTGTTAGGCCCACGGATTTGATAGAGTGGTCTTTCGCACTTGGGCTTTAGCTGGACGTTTGTGGTAGCATCGGTTGACCCACAGAGCCAATAATGTATCGAATCGAAGATGACTCAGAGGGCTATAATGGTGGCTATAAACTTAATCTATAGCATTTTGTGTTCGGGGACAAATACATTTGTTTAAGCCATAAATTTGATAGTGTGGGCTTTCGCACTTGGGCTTCAAATGGACATTCCTGGAAAATTCTGATGACCCATAGGGCCCATAATATATCAAATCAAATATGAATAAGAGGGCTATAATGGGGGCTATAAATTTCATCAATAGTGGTTTATCATCAGGCCCAAATACCTTTGTTTAGGCCCATGAATTTAATAGTATGGGCTTTCACACTTGGGCTTCAAATGGACGTTCGTGGTAGCATCGGTTGACCCACGGGGCCCATAATATATCAAATCAAATCTGAATCAGAGGGCTATAATATGGGCTATAAACTTCTTCTATAGCAGTTTGTCTTTAGATGCAAATACCTTTGTTTAGGCCCATGAATTTGATAGAGGGGGCTTTCACACTTAGGCTTCAAATGGACATTCGGGGCAGCATCAGTTGACCCACGGGGCCCATAATATATCAAATCAAATCTGAATTAGAGGGCTATAATAGGGGCTATAAACATCGTGTATAGTGGTTTGTATTGGGCCCAAATACCTTTGTTTAGGCCCATGAATTTGATAGAGTGGGCTTTCGTACTTGGGCATTAAATGGACGTTCATGGCAGCATCGGTTGACCCACAGGGCCCATAATATAACAAATCAAAGCTGACTCAAAGGGTTACAATAGGGGCTATAAACTTCATCTATAGTGGTTTTTCTTTAGACCCAAATAACCTTTGTTTAGGCCCATGAATTTGATAGAGTGGGCTTTCGCACTTAGGCTTCAAATGGACGTTTATGGCAGCATCGGTTGACCCACAGGGCTCATAATATATCAAATCTAAGCTGACTCAGAGGGCTATAATAGGGTCTGTAAACTTTATCTATAGCAATTTTTCTTCGGGTCTAAATACCTTTATTTAAGCCCATGAATTTGATAGAGTGGGCTTTTGTACTTGGGCTTTAAATGGACATTCATGGCAACATCGGTTGACCCACATGGCCCATAATAAATCAAATCGAACCTAACTTAGAGGGCTATAGTGGGGGCCATAAACTTCATCTATAGCAGTTTGTCTTTAGGCCCAAATACCTTTGTGTTACGCCCATGAATTTGATAGAGTGGGCTTTCGCACTTGGGCTTCAAATGGATGTTCATGGCAGCATCGGTTGACCCACATGGCCCATAATATATCAAATCAAATCTGAATCAGAGGGCTATAATGGGGGCTATAAATTTCATCAAAAGTGGTTTATCATCGGGCCCAAATACCTTTGTTTAGGCCCATGAATTTGATAGAGTGGGCTTTCACACTTGGGCTTCAAATGGACGTTCGTGGCAGCATCGGTTGACCCACGGGGCCCATAATATATCAAATCAAAGCTGACTCAGAGGGCTATAATATGGGCTATAAACGTCTTCTATAGCAGTTTGTCTTTAGATGCAAATACCTTTGTTTAGGCCCATGAATTTGATAGAGGGGGCTTTCACACTTAGGCTTCAAATGGACGTTCGGGGCAGCATCGGTTGACCCACGGGGCCCATAATATATCAAATCGAATATGAATTAGAGGGCTATAATAGGGGCTATAAACATCATCTATAGTGGTTTGTGATCGGGCCCAAATACCTTTGTTTAGGCCCATGAATTTGATAGAGTGGGCTTTCGTACTTGGGCATTAAATGGACATTCGTGGCAACATCGGTTGACCCACAGGTCCCATAATATAACAAATCAAAGCTGACTCAGAGGGTTACAATGGGGGCTATAAATTTCATCTATAGCGGTTTGTCTTTAGACCCAAATACCTTTGTTTAGGCCCATGAATTTGATAGAGTGGGCTTTCGCACTTAGGCTTCAAATGGACATTTATGGCAACATCAGTTGACCCACGGGGCTCATAATATATCAAATCTAAGCTGACTTAGAGGGCTATAAACTTTATCTATAGCGATTTTTCTTCGTGTCCAAATACCTTTATTTAAGCCCATTAATTTGATAGAGTGGGCTTTCATACTTGGGCTTTAAATGGACATTCATGGCAGCATCGGTTGACCCACAGGGCCCATAATAAATCAAATCGAACCTAACTTAGAGGGCTATAGTGGGGGCCATAAACTTCATTTATAGCGGTTTGTCTTTAGGCCTAAATACCTTTGTTTACGCCCATGAATTTGATAAAGTGGGCTTTCACACTTGGGCTTCAAATGGAGGTTCATGGCAGCATCGGTTGCCCCATAGGGCCCATAATATATCAAATCTAAGCTGAATTAGAGCGCTATAATGCGGGCTATAAACGTCATATATAGCGGGTCATCTTCAGGCCCATATATTTTTATATAGGCCCATGGATTTAATAGAGTGGGCTTTCGCATTTGGGCTTCAAATGGACATTTATTGTAGCATCAGTTGACCCACGGGGCCCATGATAAGTCAAATCGAAGTTGACTCAGAGGGCTATAATGGGGGCTATAAACTTCATCTATAGCGGTTTATCTTTGGGCGCAAATACCTTTGTTTATACCCGTGAATTTGAAAGAGTGGGCTTTCGCACTTGGGCTTCAAACGGACGTTTGTGGTGGCATCGGTTCACCTATTCGGCCCATAATATATCAAATCGAAGCTGACTCAGATTGATATAATAGGGGCTATAAATTTCATCTATAGTGGTTTGTCTTCGGGCCCAAATACGATTTGATAGAGTGGGTTTCACACTTGGGCTTTAAATGGACGTTCGGGGCAGCATCGATTGACCCACGGGGCTGATAATATATGAAATCGAAACTGAAAGGACTATAATGGGGGCTATAAACTTTGTCTATAGTGGTTTTTCATCGGGCCCAAATACCTTTTTTTTGGCCCATGAATTTGATAGAGTGGGCTTTCGCACTTGGGCATGAAATGGACGTTCGTGGCAACATCGGCTAACCTACCAGGCCCATAATATATCAAATCAAAGCTGAATCAGAGGGCTACAATATGTTCTATAAAATTCATCTATAGCAGTTTGTCTTTAGACCCAAATATTTTTATTTAGGGCCATGGATTTGATAGAGTAGGCTTTCACACTTAAGCTTCAAATGGACGTTCGTGGTAGCATCGGTTGACCTAAGGGGCCCATAATATATTAAATGAAAACTGAATCAGAGCGCTATAATGGGGGCTAGAAACTTCATCTATAGCAGGTCATCTTTGGGCCCAAATATTTTTGTTCAGGCCTATGGATTTGATAGAGTGGGCTTTCATACTTAGGCTTTAAATGGACGTTCGTGGTAGCATCGGTTGACACACAAAGCCCAAAATATATCAAATCGAAGCTGACAGAGAGGGCTATAATGGGGGCTATAGAATTCATCTATAGTGGTTTGTCATCGAGCCCAAATACCTATGTTTAGGCCCATGGATTTGATAGAGTGGGCTTTCTCACTTGGGCTTCAGTTGGACGTCTATGGCAACATTGGTTGACCCACAGAGCCAATAATGTATCAAATCGAAGATGACTCAGAGGGCTATAATGGTGGCTATAAACTTAATCTATAGCATTTTGTGTTCGGGGACAAATACATTTGTTTAGGCCCATGAATTTGATAGTGTGGGCTTTCGCACTTGGGCTTCAAATGGACATTCCTGGCAACTTTGGATGACCAACGGGGGCCCATAATATATCAAATCGAATCTGAATCAGAGAGCTATAATGGGGGCTATAAATTTCATCAATAGTGGTTTATCATCGGGCCCAAATACATTTGTTTAGGCCCATGAATTTGATAGAGTAGGCTTTCACACTTGGGCTTCAAATGGACGTTCGTGGTAGCATCGGTTGATCCATAGGGCCCATAATATATCAAATCAAAGCTGACTCAGAGGGATATAATATGGGCTATAAAATTCATCTATAGCGATTTGTCTTTAGACCCAAATACCTTTGTTTAGGCCTATGAATTTGATAGAGTGGGCTTTCACACTTGGGCTTCAAATGGACGTTTGGGGCAGAATTGGTTGACCCGCGGGGCCCATAATATATCAAATCAAATCTCAATCAGAGGGCTATAATGGGGGCTATAAACTTCATCTATAGTGGTTTGTCATCGGCCCAAATACCTTTATTTATGCCTATGAATTTGATAAAGTGGGCTTTCGCACTTGGCCATTAAATAGATGTTTGTGGCCAGCATCAGTTGACCCACAGTGCCCATAATATACAAATCAAAGCTGACTCAGAGGGCTACAATATGGGCTATAAAATTCATCTATAGCAGTTGTCTTTAGATCCAAATACCTTTTGTTTAAGCCCATGAGTTTGATAGAGTGGGCTTTCACACTTGGTCTTCAAATGGACGTTCGTGGCTGCACCGGTTGGACCCACGGGCCCCATAATATATCAAATCGAAGCTGACAGAGAGGGCTATAATGGGGGCTATAAACTTCATCTATAGCAGTTTATCTTTGGGCCCAAATACCTTTATTTAGGCCCATAAATTTGATAAAGTGGGAATTCATACATAGGCATCAAATGAATGTTCGGGGCAGCATCAGTTGGCCCACGGGGGCCCATAATATATTAAATTGAAGCTGAATTAGAGGGCTATAATGGGGGCTAGAAACTTCATCTATAGCGGGTCATCTCGGGCCCAAATATTTTTGTGTCGGCCCATGGATTAGATAGAGTGGGCTTCATACTTGTGCATCAAATGGACGGTCGTGGGCAACATCGGTTGACCTACGGGGCCTCATAATATATCAAACCTAAACTGACTCAAAGGGCTATAATAGGGGCTATAAACTTTATCTATAGCGATTTTTCTTCCGGACCAAATACCTTTATTTAGGCCCATTAATTTGATAGAGTGGGCTTTCGTACTTGGGCTTCAAATGGACATTCATGGCAGCATCGGTTGACCCATGGGCCTCATAACAAATCAAATCGAACCTAACTTAGAGGGCTATAGTATGGGCCATAAACTTCATCTATAGCGGTTTGTCCTTAGGCCCAAATACCTTTGTTTATGCCCATGAATTTGATAGAGTGGGCTTTCGCACCTGGGCTTCAAATGGACGTTCGTGGCAGCATCGGTTGACCCACAGGGCCCATAATATATCAAATCTAAGCTGAATTAGAGGGCTATAATGGTGGCTATAAACGTAATCTATAGCGGGTAATCTTCAGGCCCATATATTTTTATGTAGGCCCATGGATTTGATAGAGTGGGCTTTCGTATTTGGGCTTCAAATGGACGTTTGTGGGCAGCATCGGTTGACCCATGGGGCCCCATGATAAGTCAAATCAAAGCTGACTCAGAGGACTATAATGGGGGTTATAAACTTCGTCTATAGCAGTTTATCTTTGGGCGCAAATACCTTTGTTTATACCCGTGAATTTGAAAGAGTAGGCTTTCGCACTGGGCTTCAAATAGACGTTCGTGGCAGCATCGGTTCACCCATGGGGCCCCATAATATATCAAATTGAAGCTGACTCAGAGCGCTATAATGGGGGCTATAAATTTCATCTATAGTGGTTTGTCTTCGGGCCCAAATACCTTTGTTTAGGCCCATGGATTTGGTAGAGTGGGTTTCACACTTGGGCTTCAAATGACGTTCGGGCGCAGCATCGGTTGACCCACGGGGCTCATAATATATCAAATCGAATCTGAATCAGAGGGCTATAATGGGGGCTATAAACTTTGTCTATAGTGGTTTATCATCGAGCCCAAATAACTTTTCTTTGGCCCATGAATTTGATAGAGTGGGCTTTCGCACTTGGGCATTAAATGGACATTCGTGGCAGCATCGGTTGACCCACCGGGCCCATAATATATCAAAGCCAAGCTGAATCAAAGGCTACAATATGGGCTATAAAATTCATCTATAGCGGTTCGTCTTAAGACCCAAATACCTTTGTTTAGGCCCATGAATTTCAATAGAGTTGACTTTCGCACTTGGGCTTCAAATGGATGTTTGTGGCACCCATCGGTTGACCCCACGGGGCCCAGAATATATTAAATCGAAACTGAATCAGAGGGCTATAATTGGGGGCTAGAAACTTTATCTATAACAGGTCATCTTCGGGCCCAAATATTTTTGTTCAGGCCTATGGATTTGATAGAGTGGGCTTTCGTACTTAAGGCTTCAAATGGATGTTCATGGCAGCATCGATTGACACACCGGGGGCCCATAATATATCAAATCAAAGCTGACAGAGAGGGCTAATAATGGGGGCTATAGACTTCATCTATAGTGGGTTTATCCATTGGGCCAAATACCTGTGTTTAAGCCCATGGATTTGATAGAGTGGGCTTTGCACTTGGGCTTCAGCTGGACGTTTGTGGGGCAGCATCGGTTGACCCATGGAGCCAATTAATGTTTCAAATCGAAAGATGACTCAAAGGGTCTATAATGGTGGCTCTAAACTTAATCTATAGCATTTTATGTTCGGGGACAAATATATTTGGTTTAGGCCCATGAATTTGATAGTGTGGGCTTTCGCACTTAGGTTTTAAACTGGACGTTCCTGGCAATTTCGGATGACTCACGGGGCCCATAATATATCAAATAGAATCTGAATCAAAGGGCTATAAATTTCATCAATAGTGGTTTATCATCGGGCCCAAATATCTTTGTTTAGGCCCATGAATTTGATAGAGTGAGCTTTTACACTTGGGCCTTCAAATGGATGTTCGTGGCAGCATCGGTTGATCCACGGGGCCCCATACTATATCAAATCAAAGCTGACTCAGAGGGCTATAATATGGGCTATAAACTTCATCTATAGCAGTTTGTCTTTAGATGCAAGTACCTTTGTTTAGGCCCATGAATTTGATAGAGTGGGCTTTCACACTATGGGCTTTAAATGACGTTTGGGGCAACATCAGTTGACCCACGGGGACCATAATATATTAAATCGAATCTAAATTAGAGGGCTATAATAGGGGCTATAAACATCATCTATAGTGGTTTGTCATCGGGCCCAAATACCTTTGTTTAGGCCCATGAATTTGATAGAGTGGGCTTTCGTACTTGGGCATTAAATGGACATTCAATGGCAGCATCGGTTGACCCACAAGGCCCATAATATAACAAATCAAAGCTGACTCAGAGGGTTACAATGGGCGTTATAAACTTCATCTATAGCGGTTTGTCTTTAGACCCAAATACCTTTGTTTAGGCCCATGAATTGATAAAGTGGGCTTTCGCACTTGGGCTTCCAAATGGACGTTTGTGGCAGCATTGGTTGACACCACGGGCCCTATAATATATAAAATCAAAGCTGACAGAGAGGGCTATAATGGGGGCTATAAACTTTGTCTATAGCAGTGTATCTTAGGGCCCAATTACCTTTACTTAGGCCCATGAATTTGATAGAGTGGGCTTTCATACTGGGCTTCAAATGAGTGCTCGTGGCAGCATCAGTTGACCCACGGGCCCATAATATATTAAATTGAAGCTGAATTAGAGAGCTATAATGGGGGCTAGAAACTCATCTATAGCGGGTCATCTTCGGGCCCAAATATTTTTGTGTAGGCCCATGGATTTGATAAAGTGGGCTTTCATACTTGGGCTTCAAATGGTACGGTCCGTGGCAACATCGGTTTGACCCACGGGGCTCATATATATCAAATCTAAGCTGATTCAGAGGGCTATAATAGGGGCTATAAAATTTATCTCTAGTGATTTTTCTTCTGGTCCAAATACCTTTATTTAGGCCCATGAATTTGATAGAGTGGGCTTTCGTACTTGGGCTTCAAATGGACATTCATGGCAGCATTGGTTAACCAACGGGGCCCCATATAAATCAAATTGAACCTAACTTAGAGTGCTATAGTGGGGGCCATAAACTTCATCTATAGCGGTTTGTCTTTAGGCCCAAATACCTTTGTTTACGCCCATGAATTTGATAGAGTGGGTTTTCGCACTTCGGCTTCAAATGGACGTTCGTCACAGCATCGGTTTTTCCCACATGACCATAATATATCAAATCTAAGCTGAATTAGAGGGCTATAATGAGGCTATAAACGTCATCTATAGCGGGTCATCTTCAGGCCCATATATTTTTATGTAAGCCCATGGATTTGATAGAGTGGGCTTTCGTATTTAGGCTTCAAATGGACGTTTGTGGCAGCATTGGTTGACCCACGGGGCCATGATAAGTCAAATCGAAGTTGACTCAAAGGGCTATCATTGGGGTTATAAACTTTGTCTATAGATAGTTTATCTTTAGGTGCAAATACCTTTGTTTATACCCTTGAATTTGAAAGAGTGGGCTTTCGCACATGGGCTTCAAATGGACATTCATGGCAGCATCATATCACCCATAGGGGTCCATAATATATCAAATCGAAGCTGACTTAGAGGGCTATAATGGGGGCTATAAATTTCATCCTATAGTGTTTTGTCTCGGGCCTAAATACCTTTGTTTAGGTTCCACGGATTTGATGGAGTGGGCTTTCACACTTGGGCTTCAAAGGGACAATTCGAGGCAAGCATTGGTTGATCGACGGGGCTCATAATATCTCAAATCGAATATGAATCAGAGGGCTATAATGAGGGCTATAAACTTTGTCTATAGTGGTTTGTCATCGGGCCTAAATACCCTTTCTTTTGGCCCATGAATTTGATAGAGTGGGCTTTCGCTCTTGGGCATTAAATGGACGTTCGTGGCTAGCATCGGTTGACCCATCGGGCCCATAATAAATCAAAATCGAAGCTGAATCAGAGGGCTACAATATGGGCTATAAAATTCATCTATAGCGGTTTGTCTTTAGATGGAAATACCTTTGTTTAGGGCCCATGAATTTAATAGAGTGGGCTTTCTCACTTGGCCATTAAATGGATGTTCGTGGCAGCATTGGTTGACCCATTAGGGCCCATAATATATCAAATCGAAGCTAACTTAGAGGGCTACAATATGGGCTATAAAATTCATCTATAGCGGTTTGTCTTTAGACCCAAATACCTTTTTTAGGCCCATGAGTTTGATAGAGTCGACTTTCGCACTTGGGCTTCAAATGGACGTTCGTGGCTGCATCGGTTGATCCATGGGGCCCATAATATATCAAATTGAAGCTGACAGAGATGCTATAAACTCTATCTATAGCAGTTTTTCTTAGGGCCCAAATACCTTTGTTTAGGCCCATGAATTTGATAGAGTGGGCTTTCATACTTAGGCTTCAAATGAATGTTCGTGGCAGCATCGGTTGACCTGTGGGGCCCATAATATATGAATCAAAGCTAAATTAGGAGGGCTATAATAGGGGCTAGAAACTTCATCTATAGGGGGTCATCTTCAGGCCCAAATATTTTTGTTCAAGCCCATGGATTTCATAGAGTGGGCTTTTGTACTTGGGCTTCAAATGGACGTTCATGGCTGCATCGGTTGACCCCACGGTGCCCATAATATATCAAATTGAAGCTGACTTAGAGGGCTATAATGGGGCAATAAACTTTATCTATAGCAATTTTTCCTCAGGCACAAATACCTTTATTTAGGCCCATGAATTTGATAGAGTGGGCTTTTGCACTTGGGCTTCAAATGTACATTCGTTGTAGCATAAGTTGATCAACGGGGCCCATAATAAAATCAAATCGAACCTAACTCATAGGGCTATAGTGGGGGCCATAAACTTCATCTATAACGGTTTGTCTTTAACCCCAAATACCTTTGTTTACGCTCATTAACTTGATAGAGTGGGCTTTCCGCACTTGGGCTTTAAATGGACATTCATGGCAGCATCGGTTGACCCACAGGGGCCATAATATATCAAATCTAAGCTAAATCAGAGGGCTATAATAGGGGCAATAAGTGTCCTCTATAGCGGGTCGTCTTCAGGCCCATGTATTTTTATGTCGGCCCATGGATTTGATAAAGTGGGCTTTCGCATTTGGGCTTCAAATGGACGTTTGTGGCAGCATCAGTTGACTCACGGGGCCCATGATAAGTCAAATCAAAGCTGACAGAGAGGGTTATAATGGGGGCTATAAACTTCGTCTATAGCGGTTTGTCTTTGGGCCCAAATACCTTTGTTTATACCCATGAATTTGAAAGAGTGGGCTTTCGTACTTGGGCTTCAAATGGACGTTCGTGGTAGCATATGTTCACCCATGGGCCCATAATATATCAAATCAAAGCTAACTCAGAGGGCTATCATGGGGGCTATAAACTTTATCTATAATGGTTTTTCTTCTGGCCCAAATACCTTTGTTTAGGCCCATGGATTTGATAGACTGGGCTTTCACACATGGGCTTCAAATGGACATTCGGGGCAACATCGGTTGACCCATGGTACCCATAATATATCAAATCGAATCTAAATCAGAGCACTATAATGGAGCTATAAACTTCGTCTATAGTGCTTTGTCATCCGGCCTAAATACCTTTGTTTTGGCCCATGAATTTGATAGAGTGGGCTTTCGTACTTGGGCATTAAATGGACATTCCTGGTAGCATCGGTTGACCCACAGGGCCCATAACATATCAAATCGAAGCTGACTAAGAGGGCTAAAATGTGGGCTATAAACTTCATCTATAGCGGTTTGTCTTTAAACCTCAATACCTTTGTTTAGGCCCATCAATTGATAGAGTGGGTTTTTGCACTTGGGCTTCAAATGGACGTTAGTGGCAGCATCAGTTGACCTACGGGGCCCATAATATATGAAATCGAAGTTCATAGAGAGGGCTATAATGGGAGCTATAAACTTCATCTATAGTGGTGTTTCTTTGGGATCAAATACCTTTGTTTAGGCCCATGAATTTAATAGAGTGGGCTTTCATACTTAGGCTTCAAATGAATGTTCATGACGACATCAGTTGACCCACGGGGCCCATAATATATTAATCAAAGCTGAATCAGAGGGCTATAATAGGGGCTAGAAACTTCATTTATAGGGGGTCATCTTTGGGCCCAAATATTTTTTTTCAGGCCAATGGATTTGATAGAGTGGACTTTCATACTTGGGCTTCAAATGGATGTTCATGGCAGCATCGGTTGACCCACGGGGCCCATGATATATCAAATTGAAGCTAACTCAGAGGGCTATAATGGGGTTCTATAAACTTTATCTATAGCGGTTTTTCTTTGAGCCCAAATACCTTTATTTAGGCCCATGAATTTGATAGAGTGGGCTTTCGCACTTGGGCTTCAAATGGACGTTTATGGTAGCATCCGTTGACCCACGGAGCCCATAATAAATTAAATCGAACCTAACTCAGAGGGCCATAGTGGGGGCCATAAAATTCATCTATAGCGATTTGTCTTTAGGCCTAAATACCTTTGTTTACACCCATCAATTTGATAGAGTGGGCTTTCGCACTTGGGCTTCAAATGGATGTTCGTGGCAGCATCGGTTGATCCATGGGACCCATAATAAATCAAATCAAACCTAACTCAGAGGGCTATCATGGGGGCCAATCAACTTCATCTATAGCGATTTGTCATTACGCCCATTAATTTGATAGAGTGGCCTTTCGCACTTGGGCTTCAAATGGATGTTCATGGCAGCATCGGTTGACCCACGAGGCCCATAATATATCAAATCTAAGCTGAATTAGAGGGCTATAATGGGGGCTATAAATGTCATCTATAGCGGGTCATCTTCAGGCCCATATATTTTTATGTAGGTGCATGGATTTGATAGAGTGGGCTTTCGCATTTGGGCTTCAAATGGACGTTTGTGGTAGCATCGGTTGACCCACGAGGCCCATGATATGTCAAATCGAAGTTGACTCAGAGGGCTATAATGGGGGCCATAAACTTCATCTATAGCGGTTTGCCTTTGGGTCCAAATAACTTTGTTTATACCCATGAATTTGAAAGAGTGGGCTTTCACACTTGGGGTTCAAATGGATGTTTGTGGTAGCATCTGTTCGCCCACGGGGCCTATAATATATCAAATCGAAGCTGACTCAGAGGGCTATAATGGGGGATATAAACTTCATCTATAGCAGTTTATCTTCGGGCCCAAATACCTTTGTTTAGGCCCATGGATTTGATAGACTAGGCTTTCACACTTGGGCTTCAATGGGACGTTCGGGGCAGCATCGGTTGACCCACGGGGCCCATAATATATCAAATCGAATATGAATCAGAGGGGTATAATGGGGCCTATAAAATTCATCTACAGTCGTTTGTCATCGGGCCTAAATACCTTTGTTTTGGCCCATTAATTTGATAGAGTGGGCTTTCGCACTTGGGCATTAAATGGACATTCGTGGCAGCATCGGTTGACCCACAGGGCCCATAACATATCAAATCAAAGCTGGCTCAGAGGGCTAAAATGTGGGCTATAAACTTCATCTATAGCGGTTTTTCTTTAAAACCAAATACCTTTGTTTAGGCGCATGAATTTGATAAAGTGGGCTTTCGCACTTAGGCTTCAAATGGACGTTCGTAGGCAGCATCAGTTGACCTACGGGGCCCACAATATATCAATTCGAAGCTGATAGAGAGGGCTATAATGGGGACTATAAACTCCATCTATATTGGTTTTTCTTAGGGACCAAATACCTTTGTTTAGGCCCATGAATTTAATAGAGGTGGGCTTTTATACTTGGGCTTCAAATGAATGTTCGTGATAGCATCGGTCGACCCACGGGGCCCATAATATATTAAATCAAAGCTAAATTAGAGGGCTATAATGGGGGCTAGAATCTTCATCTATAGGGGGTCATCTTCGGGCCCAAATATTTATTTCAGGCCCATTGATTTGATAGAGTGGACTTTCATACTTGGGCTTTAAATGGACGTTCATGGCACAGGGCCCATAATATATCAAATCGAAGCTGACTTAGAGGGATATAATGGGGGCTATAAACTTTATCTATAACCATTTTTCTTCGGGCCCAAATACCTTTATTTAGGCCCATGAATTTGATAGAGTGGGCTTTTGCACTTGGGCTTCCAATGGACGTTCGTGGCAGCATCAGTTGAGCCACGGGGCCTATAATAAATCAAATCGAACCTAACACAGAGGGCTATAGTGGGGGCCATAAACTTCATCTATAGCGGTTTGTCTTTAGGCCCAAATACCTTTGTTTACGCCGATGAATTTGATAGAGTGGGCTTTCGCACTTGGGCTTCAAATGGACGTTCGTGGCAGCATCGGTTGACCCACAGGGCCTATAATATATCAAATCAAAGTTGACTTAGAGGGCTATAGTGGGGGCTATAAACTTTATCTATAGCGGTTTTTCTTCGGGGCCTAAATACCTTTATTTAGGCCCATGAATTTGATAGGGTGGGCTTTCGCACTTAGGCTTTAATTGGACGTTCGTGGCCGTATCGGTTGACCCATGGGCCCATAGTGAATCAAATTAAACCTAACTCAAAGGGCTATTGTGGGGGCCATAAACTTCATCTATAGCGGTTTTTCTTTAGGCCCAAATACCTTTATTTACGCCCATTAATTTCATAGAGTGGGCTTTCGCACTTAGGCTTCAAATGGACGTTCATGGCAAGCATCGGTTGACCCACGGGGCCAATAATATATCAAATCTAAGCTGAATTAGAGGGCTATAATGGGGGCTATAAATGACATCTATAGTGGGTCGTCTTCAGGCCCATATATTTTTGTGTAGGCGTATGGATTTGATGGAGTGGGCTTTCGCATTTGGGCTTCAAATGGATGTTTTAGGGCAGCATCGGTTGACCACAGGGCCCATAATATATGAAATCGAATCATAATCAGAGGGCTATAATGGGGGCTATAAACTTTGTCTATAGTGGCTTGTCATCGGGCCCAAATACCTTTGTTTTGGCCCATGAATTGGATAGAGTGGGCTTTCGTACTTGGGCATTAAATGGATGTTCGTGGCAACATCGGTTCACCTATAGGGCCCATAATATATCAAATCGAAGCTGACTCAGAGGGCTACAATATGAGCTATAAATTCATCTATAGTGGTTTGTCTTTAGACCTAAATACCTTTGTTTAGGCCCATGAATTTGATAGAGTGGGCTTTCGTACTTAGGCTTCAAATGGAAGTTCGTGGCAACAATGGTTGACCCACGGGGCCCATAATATATCAAATCAAAGCTGACTTAGAGGGCTATAATGGGGGTAATAAACTTTAGTTATAGTGATTTGTCTTCGGGCCCAAATACCTTTATTTGTACCCATGAATTTGATAGAGTGAGCTTTCACACATGGTCTTCAAATGGACGTTCATGGCAGCATCGGTTGTCCCACGGGGCCCATAATATATCAAATCAAAGCTGACTCAGAGGGCTATAATGGGGGCTATAAATTTCGTCTATAGCAGTTTATCTTCGGGCCCAAATACCTTTATTTAGGCCCATGGATTTGATAGAGTGGGCTTTCATACATGGGCTTCAAATGGACGTTCATGGCAACATCGATTCACCCACGGAGCCCATATTATATCATATCGAACCTAACTCCGAGGGCTATAATGGGGCTATAAACATTGTATATAGTGGTTTTTATTGGGGCCCAAATACCTTTGTTTAGGCCCATGAATTTGATAGAGTGGGCTTGAGCACTTAGGCTTCAAATGGAAGTTCGTGGTAGCAATGGTTGACCCACGGGGCCCATAATATATCAAATCGAAGCTGACTTAGAGGGCTATAATGGGGGTAATAAACTTCAGCTATAGCGATTTGTCTTTGGGCCCAAATACCTTTATTTGTACCCATGAATTTGATAGAGTGGGCTTTCACACATGGTCTTCAAATGGACGTTCATGGCAGCATCGGTTGTCCCACGGGGCCCATAATATGTCAAATCAAAGCTGACTCGGAGGGCCTATAATGGGGGCTGTAAATTTTGTCTATAGCGGTTTGTCTTCGAGCGCAAATACCTTTATTTAGGCCCATGGATTTTATAGAGTGGGCCTTTCATACTTGGGCTTCAAATGGACGTTCATGGCAGCATCGGTTCACCCACGGAGCCCATATTATATCATATCAAACCTAACTCCAAGGGCCTATAATGGGGGCTATAAACATTGTATATAGTGGTTTTTATTGGGGCCCAAATACCTTTGTTTAGGCCCATGAATTTGATAGAGTGGGCTTGCGCACTTAGGCTTCAAATGGAAGTTCATGGTAGCAATGGTTGAACCACGGGGCCCAATAATATATCAAATCGAAGCTGACTTAGAGGGCTATAATGGGGGTAATAAACTTCAGCTATAGCGATTTGTCTTCAGGCCCAAATACCTTTATTTGTAACCATGAATTTGATAGAGTGGGCTTTCACACATGGTCTTCAAATGGACGTTTATGGCAGCATCGGTTGTCCCACGGGGCCCATAATTTATCAAATCAAAGCTGACTCGGAGGGCTATAATGGGGGCTATAAATTTCATCTATAGTGGTTTGTCTTCGGGCCTAAATACCTTTATTTAGGCCCATGGATTTGATAGAGTGGGCTTTTGTACTTGGGCTTCAAATGGACGTTCATGGCAGCATCGGTTCACCCACGGAGCCCATATTATATCATATTGAACCTAACTACGAGGGCTATAATGGGGGCTATAAACATTGTATATAGTGGTTTTTATTGGGCCCCAAATACCTTTGTTTAGGCCCATGAATTTGATAGAGTGGGCTTGCGCACTTAGGCTTCAAATGGACGTTCGTGGCAGTATCGGTTGACTAACGGGGCCAATAATATATCAAATTGAAGCTGAATTAAAGGGCTATAATGGGGGTTATAAAGTTCTTCTATAGAGATTTCTCTTTGGTCCCAAATACCTTTGTTTAGGCCTAAGGATTTGATATAGTGGGCCTTCGCACTTGGGCTTAAAATGGACACTCGTGGCAGCATCGGTTCACCTACGGGGCCCATAATATATCAAATCGAAGCTGACTTAGAGGGCTATAATGGGGGCTATAAACTTCATCTATAGAGCGTTTTTCTTCAAGCCCAAATACCATAGTTTAGGCCAATGGATTTGATAGAGTGGGCTTTCGCACTTGGGCTTCAAATGGACGTTCGTGGCAAGCATCGATTGACCTAGGGGGCCCATAATATATAAAATCGAAGCTGACTTAGAGGGATATAATGGGGGCTATACACTTCATCTATAGTGGTTTTCCATCGGGCCCAAATACCTGTTTTTAGGCCCATGGATTTGATAGAGTGGGCTTTCGTACTTGGGCTTCAAATGGACGTTCGTGGCAACATCGATTAACCCACTGAGCAAATAACATATCAAATTGAAGATGACTCAGAGGGCTATAATGGTGGCTATAAACGTAATCTATTCCATTTTTTGTTCGAGGAAAAATACATTTGTTAAGGCCCATGAATTTGATAGTTTAGGCTTTCGCACTTGGGCTTAAAATGGACGTTCGTGGTAGCATCGGTTGATCCACGGGGCCTATAATATATCAAATCGAATCTAAATCAGAGGGCTAAAATGGACGCTATAAACTATGTCTATAGTGGTTTGTCATCGGGCCTAAATACCTTTGTTTAGGCACATGAATTTGATACAGTGGGCTTTCGCACTTGGCTTCAAATGGACGTTGTAAAGCATTGGTTGAGCCATGGGGGCCATAATATATCAAATCAAAGCTGAATCAAAGGGCTATAATGGGGGCTATAAACTTCATCTATAGTGGTTTTTCTTTAGACACAAATACCTTTGTTTAGGCCTATGAATTTGATAGAGTGGGCTTTCGTACTTGGGCTTCAAATGGATGTTCGGGGCAGCATCAGTTGACCCACGGGGCCCATAATATATCAAATTGAATATTAATCAGAGGGCTATAATGGGGGCTATAAACTTCATCTTTAGTGGCTTGTCATCGGGCCTAAATACCTTTGTTTAGGCCCATGAATTTGATAGAGTGGGCTTTCGCACTTGGGCTTTAAATGGACGTTCATGGCAGCATCGATTGACCCACATGGCCGATAATATATCAAATCAAAGCTAACTCAGAGGGCTATAATAGGGGCTATAAACTTTATCTATAGCGGTTTTTCTTTAGACCCAAATACCTTTGTTTAGGCCCATGAATTTGATAGAGTGGGCTTTCGCACTTGGGCTTCAAATGGACCTTCGTGGCAGCATCGGTTGACCCATAGGGCCCATAATATAATAAATCAAAGCTGAAAAAGAGGGCTATAATGGGGGCTATAAACTTCATCTATAGCAGTTTTTCTTAGGGCCTAAATACCTTTGTTTAGGCTCATGAATTTGATAGAGTGGGCTTTCATACTTGGGCTTCAAATGGAAGTTCGTGGCAGTATCAGTTGACCGACCGAGGCCCATAATATATTAAATTGAA